>JJRW01S0000569.1:39810-52253 GCA_001188405.1 Loxosceles reclusa
TTTCTTTATAATAATATTCATTTGAGATGAAAAGGTTAACCACGTTCTTGGAAGAAGTGAAGAAGTAAATGAACAACGGAGGGGACTAATTAAATAATAAAAAGTGAGGGCGAGAATGTCGGTGACGAAAGAGAAAAGTGAAAGCGGCGAAAGCAGAAACGTATGTGACACATTTAAATTTGTAGATATGTTAGTTAAGAAACAGGCAGGGAGAAAGAAGTGATAAATAAATAAACCGCACTGCGTCAGCAAGTGTAAAATTGAAGAATGAGTTGTTGGTGGCCGTAGCAGGTGTTGGTCAATCACTATGTTGAGGGGATGGCTACAGAGTAATATAGTTTGAATGAGGCACTGTGCTAGCTCCGGTTTCACGGATCGCGGGTAGATAAGAGGCAAGAAGGAAGGGAGCGGAGAACTTCACACCCTACCTCACGAGTTGAGAGAGGTCAGGAAACCACGCATGACTTTGAGTAATGGACCCCCAACGGTCAAGGGTCCATGAGTTTGGGCGCAATCTAACAAACGCCCTTTGTCGACGTGGAAACTCGAACCTGAGAGACTAGACTGCTATACCAATTGAACTTACACCGACAGGTACCAGCATGTCTGTACAACAAGAGAGCTAGCTCATAAAGGCTCTGGGAGCACGTTCTCGTGCCCTTTTATTTTTCAACATAAAAGTAGGCTTAAATCTGTATATTTTGTTTTTCCCTAGCTTATTTTCCTCCCGCAGATTAAGTTCATAACGGCCAACAAAATTTGCTATTAGTGACAACAAAGCGTTAAAAGGACCAATGTTCGATCTAGCGGGTAGCGGGTTGTGTTTAAAAGCTATGCTCTTCGGGTTTGTCCTCGGTTGTTACAAGATTTTATATATTTTGTTTGTTTAATAAAGCTTATTGCGTTATTCAAATTTTTGTTTCACGCTATTAATTAAATTTTATTATTGAGCTGTTAATAAGTTAATTGAATTTATCAGTTACATTGATTTCTTTCGTTCGAAATGGGAAACAAGAAATGCGGCAGTAGTAGAGAAAACTAGTTATGGGAGAAATCTGAACCTTTCCAATCAGAAGTTTGTAATGTCCACCCACGAAAGACTTCAAAATAAGTTTCTGCAGACAAGAGACGGCGTAACTTAATCGGTTAAAGCGGCCGCTCTGGATCTCTGGCAGATCTGTAGGTTCGAATCCCGGCGTCGACAAAAAGTAAAAGTTTTTCTTTACAAATGGCGCCCGAACTTAGCAACATACAATAGTGGCAAAGAACTCAATCGTTAGGGCCACCATTCGAGGTCAGTCGTACCCTGACCTCTCTTTCAAGTGGGGGAGGATGTAATATCCACCCACAAAATACTTCAAAATAAGTTTCTACAGACAAGAGTCGGCGTAGCTTAATTAATTAAAGAGGAAGCAGCTCTGGGGATGGCAGATCCCTAAGTTCGAATCCCGGCGTCGACAAGAAGTAAAGTTTTTCGTTACAAGTTTCAACATCGTTAGGCAATGATAGCCATATTTTACGGATTGAAAATCGAACTATATTCCTTGCATTGCTTATATTGACCTCTCTCAGGTGTTGATGTTTTCTTTTTCACAATTACGCGGAGCCACGTGGAGGCCTCGAGGTTCGTGAGCTACAGTCAGTACTTAAAAAAAAGGGTATTGTTGTAAAGAAAATCTTTACTTCATGTCGACGCCGGGTATCGAACCCGGAACGTTCTACTCCGAAGAGCCGCTTTAACCAGTTAAGCTACGCCGACAGAGGATTTCTGTGCTTATTTTGAACTCATTCGTGGGTGGGCATTACACCCTCCCCCACTTGAAGGAGCGGTCAGGGTACGATCTGACCTCGAGTGGTGGACTTAACCGTTGGGCCCTCGGCCACTAGTGTGAGTCGCTAAGTTCGGGCGCAATTTGTAAAGAAAATCTTTACTTCATGTCAGCGCCGGGAATCGAATCCGGAAGTTCTATTCCGGAGAGCCGCTTTAACCAGTTAAGCTACGCCGACAGAGGATTTCTGTGCTTATTTTGAACTCATTCGTGGGTGGGCGTTTCATTGTACATGATCAAAAAAATAAAGCTAAGACATAGTCTATAGTCGTCGTTACTCGTTATATGTTCTTCAATGCGATGCAATAACATGTCACGCAGATGTCAAATTTGTGGATTGATCTTTGCGATAGGCAGACATGGAGACTAGCACTTTTGCCACAATTTAGTCAGAATTCGAACAAGCTGGGAATGGTCAAGAAGTTGAAGTCTTGTCATATCCCATATGGTTTCAATAATGTTAAGATCCGGTAAGCTAGCTGGCCATAAATGGATGTTGACGGTATGTAGACACTCTTGAGTGATACATGTATATGGGCGTGCGTTATCCTTTTTAAAAAGCGCCCGAAACATTAGACAAGAAAAGGAAGCAAAACTAGTTCCAGGACATGTTCGATGAAACGACGTGTGAAAGTGTTGGAGAGAAATACGACAGTTGAACGGTTGTTACAGCCGATTGTTCCCCCCATAAGTGGCACCTGGTATTACAGCTGTATATCGGCATACAATTGTATGTAGGTTATTTCTCACCTGACTACGTTTCGATACAAGCATACGGCGATTACCGGATCCCGAAAAGAAACGAGATTCACTGAATCCAACGTTGCTCCATTCTGTGCTCCAGCTATGATTTTCAACGACACTGCAGCAAATGCTGGCCTCGATATTTATTGATGAGTATTGAACAACGCATGGGGACATCGCACAGAAGTCCAAAGGTTGTTAGTCGGTGGAAAATACACTACCTTCCAAGAAGTAATTGGACACTTTTGCAAACGACTATAGGTGCGATCCGGATACAAGTCATGCCTGTCATTGTTAAATAGCCTGTAAAAAACAATAGCGCACAAGATGCCACTCAGTTCAGGAGCGCTCTAATTTTGAGAAAGGTGTAAATTGTTGGGTATCATAGAAAAGGCCGGTCCATACGTGACATATCCAGCGAGCTGAAGTATCTACAGTCAATAGTGGCCTACGTGATTTCCAAGTAGAAGGTGAGCGGTGATTGTCGGAATGTGCCCCGACCAGGCAGACCCACGAAACTGGGAGTTAACGACCGACGGGTGTTTTCCAGAGAAATTCGGAAGAACCTCACCCAGTGGATGACCCACATCCGCGAGGAGTTTCAACAACCATCGGGAAGTGTTGTTTTGAAGAATACCCTTTGTGAAGGTGACATTTTCTGGATTTCCATTAACGTGCTGCCGCCCAGAAGCCTCACATCACCAAGTCCAACAGCACTTGGTGGCTAACGTGGTGAAAAGAACGCCAACAGTGGACCGATGAACAGTGAAAACAGGTTTTCTGGAGCCACGAATCACTGTACGGTTCGGATGGCAGGATCTAGATTTGGTGTCAGCCTGCAGAACGCCTCCTGCTGGAATGCATTGGGCTCACAGTGAAGTTTAGGCGGAGGAGGAGCTACTTGTATGCTGTGGGAGTGTTTTTCCTGGTATGGCCTGGAACCCTTGGTCGCAATTCCTGGTACGCTCAACACAGAGGCCTACCGCACCATCTTGGATGACCATGTGCGACCTTCGTTGTGGCAGTTTTATGGGGTGGACCCATCTTACTTCGAGAACGACAACGCCAGCTGTCATGTTATTATGTCCACCATGGCTCGGTATGGTGACAATGGGGTTAATCGAATGGTCTGGCCTGCCCAGAGCTCGGACCTTAACCCCATCGAGAACCCGTGGGAGGAATTGGAGCGTCGACTTAAGGGGTGCCCTTGTCGTCCGATATCCGTGAAGAAACTTACCTCTCTTCTCCAAGCTCAGTTGAAGAAAATACCGCTAGCCGTCGGACGAAGACTGGTGGAGAGTATTCTCCGGAGGGTCGCAGCTGTAATCGCTGCTTCTGGAGGCTTCGACAACTACTGAAGGTGAATAAATTTCGTTTTACTTTTCGATCACAGGTGTCCACTTACTTGTTGGGATATAGTGTAGTTCATGCACTCAAAGGGCGACTTAATTGCACCGCTTACATTACGTCCCAGACGTGAATGACTAGTTGTAATGTCTACTAGCTCCCAAACCAACTCATAGTCATATTAACATAAAAATTAAACATTGCATATTCTCCGCGAGAGGAAGACAGTTTTAGGAAAATCACGTCCTAAGAAAGGACGAAATAAAAAAGGCATATCAGTTTACGCAAAGAAGAAGAAAATAACTGTTTCTTCTGACCGTTAGTTACGTTGCGGTTTTTGTTGAAAACGCTTTATTAACTGATCTGTTTGGTTCTGAGGGTACTTCAAACCTTTTTGGAGGAAAAATCTTAAGCACGTAAGGTTTACGGTTTTTTCTCCCCAAAACCTTAAATCTTAAGAACGTAAGGTGATCAAAATTAGATGACTGGAAATTCTAAAGTTGTGGATTAAAATTGAACATCCGAACTTCATAAAAGTTAAATAAAGTTTTAATTAAGCCTAAATGGCCCTTAACGTGATAAATTTAATAGTTTCTAAAAGAAACGTAATTTACGATAGAAATCGGTGTATTACTAAAAAACTTACTTCGCTTACATATTTCTGAACTTGAGTATTTATTATAATACTTGTTCATGTGGAAGTTATACTTATTTCAGTGCAAGTCAGCACTATAGATGACAAAGATTAGTCGACTTGTAACATTTTTAGTATTCAATAAAACAAATCTTTCCAAATTATTTGTTTTTTCTTGCTTCGAAGTTTTAGAAGTGAAATTTTTTTTAAGTTTTGTGGAACTTCAGTTTATTGATATTTATTTCTCGTTCAGTGTATTTTATACGCTCCTGATTACTTCAGTTTTCGCAAATTGTGTACAGTAAACGTTCCTGCCGCGTTAAGAGCCTCAAGGGCTCTTCTTTGGAATTTAACAATATTGACAAACGTGACTCTGCGGCTTTCTCTGCAGTTCTTGTTCGCCCTTATGCTCTATCAGCCGGATCTGGTGAGGGAGACCTTGCAATTCGTTAGAGACTGTCGTCGTGTCAGACGATTATCTTTCCAAATTGTACTTTGTGGCCGCGCTGAACGGCATTGACTGCCTCTTGAACCATTGTTTGTGTCATGCTTTGAAAAATGTTGCGCCGTTGAAGACATTCTGCGGCAATGCACTGGAACGACCAGCCAGCTCTTTGGATTCCCACTATTTGCACTCTCTTAAAGTCGTTTTATTGATGGAATGATTGTCGCCTTCGTCGCCATTACATAATATCTACTAGAAACAACCAATCAAGCCTTCTTGTACTACTGTGCGATCCACGTAGCTGCAGCAAGTTCGCAGACATTAATAAGTATTCACTTATCTCTGATTACTAATACTTGATATGACTGCAGTTTTGATCATTTGCATATCCCGGCTTTACCTTCTCGCTTACTAAATTTCATCCGTTTCTTTCTATCGCTTTCTTAATGTTAAATTGTTTTTTGATACTGAATGTATTTAGTGTTTCGTAATCAACTTGTGTGTGACACAGCATGGTTTTTACAGAAGGAGGAGGACAGGATTCCCGTCATCAAATGAGTGTTGAGATCCTGTTTCCAAATGAATCATGATTCATCAATTGCTTTGTGAGTATTGGTTCAAATAATTTGGGCTGAAGTATGCAGGTGAAATAACACGATATCTATAACACCGTATCACATTTGGAAGCTTATCCTTGCTGCTAGAATTTTTGTGTTTTGAGAAACTAGAAACAGCAGAGCAGGGAAGTTCAAATGCATTGATCACTACTAAAAGATGAAGTTACCCATCTTACTATCTGGATAGAACCATTCAAAACGGGCCTTTTTATTTATCATGCCTGAAGTAGATGATAGTTGTTGAAGCCGAGACGTTTGTTAGTGCATTTAAACAGTTAAGCATGAGCTGCTGAAATAAAGAGAGATTAGTATTCAAGCATTGGAATTATTATGCTATTTCCGATTCAGTGGCAATTTATGACAAGCAGTGGCAATTTATAATAAGCAGATAGTTTTATTTAGGCCAAACGTATCAACAAGATATGTTATGTCAGGTTTGTTTGGGGCTCAAAATTAATGGGAACAAATGTTCGCAATGGAACTTACCACCTGTGAACACCCTTACCAACTTGACGTTTTGGCATCACTTTAGAATATTTACTAAAAAAAAGAATTCCTTGCAAATGACATCTCCGAAGTTTATAAGGAGGAGGACAGATCCGTAAGTTTCGAATCCCGGTGTCGACAAAAAAAGGAAGCTTTCTTTACAACTTGAGGATATTGTTTCTTGCCTAGAATCAATTAATGTAGTCAACCGAATCTCACCTACTCATCCTTCTACATCAGGGGACGCAATTCTCACATTAAATCTTTGGGACATTGGGAGGAAGGATCCGTGTCGAGAAATCGTTGAAGTTTTGATGCTGTAGGATGGCAACAGCACACACAGATGGAGATAAAAAGTAAGAGAGTTGTGTTTGTACTTGGTGTCCTGACTATACGCTTTCATAAATGAAACAGCGGGATATTTCCGGGGCTGAAGAAATACCGAACGGGTGTATGTTGAAGTGATACATTCCGAATGGAAGATTGCTAAATCACTCTCTAAATGACTTGTTTGCTTTCCATTGAAGAACATTGCGCAAAATGCAATTAGTCAACACCCCATGTTTGCAGCATATTTTGCACACTTAGAAATGGTTGGTTAATAGAAACTTAATGCCACAAAAGGACGTGATCATGCTGTGTCAATCAAATTTCCTGTCACACCAAAATTACCACAAAAAGCACTGTTCATTTTTGTTTGCAACGTAAGTTTTAGGAACTTCTTTACTGTTATTTTAAGAGGACTTTTTTCCCTCTTTCTAGTGAGAATGTCAGCCACCATATTGGACGCTACTATACCAGAGAAGGGGATAGCCTCTCTGGCACGGTCATATATAGGAGAGAAGCCCTATCCATAAAGGGTGTGCAGTGCACACTCGATGTGTTTGAAAGAACAAACACAACATTCGCGCCTTCACGGGATTCGAAACTGGTCTCTTGTGGTTTCTGTAATTTAAGTTCACTTCAAAGACCTGTTTTGTTCTTGATTTTGAAATGATCTTCCATCCGTTTATTTTTTCACTTCAAACTTTAGACTTTAGATATGTTAATGACCTCAAACATTTTAAGCGTATTTTGACCTATCATGACAACAGGACCCTTCAAGAAGACAGATATAGTGCTGGTGCACTTATGATTATTTGAATCTTTAATAACACTGCATTTGAAGATATTAAGATTCAAATAATCATAAGATTCAAATGAAGTGTTATTACATTCCTTAACAAACTCTTGCTAATTACCGTTGATTACACTGTGGACGGTAGATCTCTAGATAGAGTTTTACAAATCTCCGGGACTTGGGGGTGTTATTTGACACTTTCAGCTGACCTTCACTTTTATGTTGCTCATACTGTGAATTGAATCTGTCGAAATTTGTGAGATATACTCAGAAACTGCAAATACTTTCGGATCGTTTCTTCTTTATTGTTGTTTTTCATAGCGCTTTCGTGAGCTCTAAATGTGAGTACGGCTCCATATCTTGGCAATACATATTTTCAAATATTCTGTTGATATAGTAAAGGTTCAATACAAATTCCTTAAGTACTGGTTTTATAGGTACTCTGAAGTTTATCGTCTTGATGTCAGCATAAAAGATCTTTGACTGTAGTTGAGGTAGTCCCTCTTCATAAAAGGCACTTGGTCCTTTATATAAACTGCTGCGAGGAAAATTTAATGTCTCTGACCATTCCTGAAAGGAATACCTTTCACAATACCGAGACATGGTTCCAGAAACGCTTTGACATTTTGTACTCTGATTTCAGGAACAAATGCACTTCTTCTCCCTTCAGTACGTTGTTGTCAAATTTATAATTCTCTAGTATTTCATATGAAGATCGTTTATCTTACTCTTAGTAAATTCAAAAGCAGTATATTTTTTAGCACTATATAATGTTTGAATTTTACTTTGATCTCATGTTTGTATTATATGTATATATATTTCATACACATTATTCTGTATTCATGTGTCTGCATCTCTGTAATTGAATGTTTGATCTGATGGGATAAGGTGAAGACATAAAAATAAATGAATAGATTTTTCACATTTTGAATCACATTTTGTTTCTTGTTTAGTCAATCACGGTTTAATATTACTAAATAGTTTCCCGTTTCACGGTAAATAAAATGCTTGTAAATATTTAAGTTCAGTTGCCACTCTTATTGTCTAATGTCAAACGCTAAATAGCGACATCAATGCGAAACTTCTTGAGCTTTACGCAAAACTTTTATCGCCCTTGTTAAACCTGAAAATCGTGAACTCTTTGCAATTCCGAACTCATATACTTGGTTGAACAAACGGCCCCGTTGTTTCAAAACCGATATTAGAATTCGCGTACTCATGCGTCAGATATTAGAAACCGTTACTCAGAATTTCTGCATTTACATGATGAATTTTATGCTGCAGACGACTTCCAGCGCATGCGTGCGTGACATAGCCATCGTTCGTTATTTGTTTCAGAACAATAATTTTAATTTCCTACCTTATTGTTTATTGATAAGGATAAAATTGGTTTACGGAGCGAGGCAATATTGAAACGGTGAAGGGAGAAAAGAGGAAATAAATTTCGCTCTTCCACTTGAGGCTCTCAAGCATTCTAATTTAAGTGGCAGAAATTTCAAGCATTGAAAATGTAGCAATTCGACCAATTTTCTTCAACATCTATTTTTGGGGCAAGTGGCTTGCGCTGCCAAATGTGAAAGGTCAAGTGTTTTGGGTAGCTGTTTATAGTACCGAAGGCTCCATTAATGCATAAATGCTGTAGCATTTAAATATTTACCTGGCTTTATTGACCATAATTCAAGCTAAAAGAATCAATAAATAATTACTTTTCTCTTGAGATCGACGATAGACTTTGCTGTCTCTGGACTAAGGATTTTCTAACGGAAAAATAGACGAAAAATAGAGTACGTCAAAGTATAGCAAATAATGGCTTGTGAGCTAGTAACTTTCGAAAATTTACTAGGGAATATCAACTAGCCAATCACCGACGATTATTTTTCGGGCATGCGTAGTAGCGACAAAAGTAACAACCTTCGCAACACTAGTACGTGGGCAGAAAATTTGCAGGTAGAGTTTTCAGGGCCTGATTCACGCACTGGGGGTTAATTCCCGGGCTCCTAAATTCAGTAAATGGTTGAAAAGTTTTATAGATATTCTTATGCTTAAATAAGTTTTTTGTTCTTAAAGAGTCATTGGAGAAGGAGCTATGGTACATCTCTTAATAGTTTCATAGGCAGAAAAACGTATAGAGAATAGCGGCTGTTATGTTCGAGTGCAGAGACATTGAAGCAGACACACAAGCGAATCCACAGTGTTTAATAGACAGTTCATAAACACACATCCATGCCCGAGAAGGATTCGAAATCTCAACCTCTGCCCCATAGCAGCTCTCTGAAAAACCGATATACCACGTGTGCGACGACCTAAAATAGACGGAACTCACAAACTATTTGTATATAGAGACAAATAAATAGACTAAATTTGTGCATGCAAATAAATAAATACATTGCTTAGATGAACAACGTTTAATTGCACAATAATAATAATTCGACGGACAGCTTTCAAAGTGGCCGTACGGTCTGAAGAGGACAGACGTATGTTCTGTCGAAACTAGTTACCGTGTATCCATTTATTATTGTGCAATTAAATGTGGTTCGTCTAAGTTACGTATTTATTCTTGTTTGTAGCTTTACATAACATTTATAATTTCCTGTAGGGCTGGAATTGTTAAACGCAGATAAAACACGTGACTTGCTATCCATCAGTGGAAAATAAACAGTGAATGTAAAGTGAAAGACAGAGGTTACATTTATGTTGAACAAAGTATATTATGAGCCTGAGGTACAACACTCATTTCACCAACTTCATTCCAAATACACAAATATGTGAGAGTTTGTCTATCTGCATTCTTCTCCACTTGAACGTAAGATAGGACGTGACAAATGCTTGTATTCGTGATTAGCAGACACTTTTTCTTGTCATTATTTGATTAAATACTTGCAACTGAATAAGCAATAGAAAATAAATTAAGACAAGTAAGACAGAAAGAAAGTATTCAATTCATAAAGCAACAGTATGTAGAAAAGAAGTTTATTATACGGAATATGGTAAAGTCATGCCAGGTGAAAACACAGAAATATCGAGTCTGAGAGGTAAATAAGGACGTTAACGCCTTTTATATGCATTTTAAATGTATTTATGCAACGGCCGGATGTGGTCAGCTAATATGCACATGAAAGCTAAAGTGACACTAGCAAATCTGTCTCGGCAAATACCAACGTTGCAAAAGTTATACCCATTTCGGTTTCTCTTGGGCATGTCCGAGAAGGAGTCGTTTGTGATTCGCCGGTTTTATTTCTTGCTAGATTTCAGAATATCGCTAGCGAGCTATATTTGAGCCCTTTTGCATTTGGTGCAACGGTTGATGTGATTGGTGAAAATTGGACGCTGACTTTTTAGTTGCAAATGGGCACGGAGAAATAGCAACACCGCTCTTCTCTTCCATTGCATTATCCTCAGTTACTGTAGCGGGACTGGGAAAGAAAGTTAGAAATGACTGTCTCATGTGGTACTTGTAATGTGGTCCTTGTAATGGTTGAGGGTGAGATGTGTGTTGATCAGTATGTGGTAGTAAATTAGTCAGGCTATAGTAGGGCTATCTAAAACCTGTAACGAAAAACTGCCTTTTTGCCAATGCCGGGATTCGAACCTACGGATCTGTCATCTCTAGAGTGACCGTACTAGCGGTTAAGCTACGCCGACGGGTATATGGGCAGCTTTTTTCAAAGCCTTTCGTGGGCGGGGGAGAACCTTACGTCCTCCCCTATTTGAGAGAGAGGTCGGGGTACCTCCTGACGTCGAAAAAGTGGTGGACCTAACTGTTGGGTACTTGGCTACTAGTGTGAATACATGCCTTCGGGTGCCATTGAAACGAGAATTCTCCTTTTGTCGATACTGGGATTCGAACCTACGGATCTGCCACCTCTAGAGTGACAGCTTTATCGGTTAAGCTACGCCGACTTGTATCTGGGTTGCTTATTTTCGAAGTCTTTCGTGGGAAGAACCTTACAAAGCTCTATCGGGCGGGGCCTTCGAAGCCTCACGCTTATTATAACTTACTCAATGTTATTTTTGACTGCGTATATTACAGTTTTGTAATACACATAACCCGTAAATACGTTACAACGTCTATGTCTGGAAGTACTTATTCGTGTGAAAGTGCATTCTCCACCATGAAGTTTGTTGAGACTCAATAAAAGAGTTGTCTTACAGATTGTCCACTTTTACATCTACGACTCTCAACAACGGGAATTCATGCGGTCATAACAGCCCGTGAAAGAGCAGCTAACCGCTCTCATTTGTCTCATAGAATATGCAAGCTACTTCTAAAACACATAAAACTATATATCTTTAATAAATAGTATATTTAACTATTATCGTTCTAACATGCTGTTAAACGGTAAATAAGCCTTTAGAAAATCAACAGTTTTCTTTTTGAATGTCGGCATTTCACACGACGGAATTCTGCATGAAGCAGATATTCCTTTCCAAAGTTAAATACATCTGCATTCTGTTGAAGCTTCATATATGACGGTTTTGGCATCGAGCGGTGCAGCCCAATTGGTTAGCGCACAAGTAGCAATGATGCGTGGGATCACCGGTTCAAGTCCAGTAGCTGTTTATATTTATTCTCCTTCATTGAATATTCTGTCGTGCGAAATGTCAACTTTCAAAAAAAAAAAGACTGTTGATTTCTTAAAGGCTTATTTGCCGCTTAGCAGCCAGTTAGAAAGTTAACAATTGGTTATTTGTCACAGACATTGCAGGTAATATTTTCTTTTGTAATATTGATAGTATATTGAACGGTTACACTTTCCATAAGACAATTTCTTTTTTTTTTTAAGCTGTGGTCCTCCACCCAATTAGTAAACACATTCGTGACCCTCAGGTTAATTTGTAATTGGACACTATTGAGAGATAACATTCAAGGATTTGTAAAACTAGGTTATTAAAGTGGATTAAGTAGTAGGAATTGATTTAACAACTCTTAATGCCCGGCTTCTTTTAGAAAAATAAAGAAAAGCACCTGCAATTTAATATGGAAAAGTGTATGTGTGTGTGAGTGGCGGGGGTATGCTTATCGCTCTCGTGATACTCTTTATTTTTTAATGCAAGTATTTTTCTCAAATGAAATAACGCTCTTGAAAGTAGGGGTTGCATTATTTAGAAGGCCATTATAATTAGTGAAGTTGCTTTAAGATTTGCTTTTATGTAGCGAAGGTTTAAGGAAGAAATGGTTACTAAGCAACTTAAGAAATGTTGGTAATTTTCAAGAATGCAT
>JJRW01S0000572.1:168086-178819 GCA_001188405.1 Loxosceles reclusa
ATGATGGGGACTTAATCGAAGTCGATAGTAAGGATAATTTGGATTTCCCCACATTTCTAAGATTTCCGACTGATTTAAGTCTTCACTATTTGAGAATTACTGATGCCATTGTGTTTGGTTTTGGGAATTTTGTCTATCGAAGATCTTTATTTTTCTATCGGCTGCTACACGGCATAGAAACTTTTAGATAACCAACTGTTTTCGTTTTGTATGTTGGCAGTTCGCACGACAAGTTCTGTTAGAAGCAGAACATGTATGAACGGCGACTAGGATTCGAAAAGGTGAACCGGTATATTCTGGACTATGGAACTTCGTTCCATAATTACTATTTCATCACGAAGATAGTCATGTTTTGCTCCTGTAGAAATCTTCGTTGTTTCAAATATGGGTAAATGTGATAGCGTATATTCTCTTATGTGTTTAAATGTTCCATATGTTCTAAATTCTTTCTTTTTAGAGTTTGTCTTATCATTATATTTAATGGTATGTTTATGATGATGGAACACTGTTCCGTAATTCAGGCGAACATTCTAGACAGAAAAACTTGTGCTGTAACTATAATTTTTTTTAAAGAGGGCAGTCATGTTGTAATGTCCACCCACGAGTGATTTCAAAATAAACGACAGAAATACTCCGTCAGCGTAGCTTAATTGGTTAAAGCGGCCGCTCTGAAACTCTGGAGATGGCAGATCCCTCGGTTCGAACCTCGGTGTCGACAAAAGTAAAGTTTTTCTTTACAAATGGCGCCCGAACAGGGGCCCACACCAGTGGCCAAGGACCCAACCGATAGGTCCACCACTCGAGGTCAGATTGATACACTCACTTCTCTTTCAAGTGGGGGGAAATATGTAATGTCCACCCACAAAGACTTCGAAATAAGCTTCTACACACAAGAGTCGGCGTAGCTTAATCAGTTAAAGCGGCCTCTCTGAAGCTCTGGGGATGGCAGATCCGTAGGTTCGAACCCCGGCGCCGACAAAAGGGCAATTTTTCTTTGCAGTGTTAACTCATTAATTAATTACCAACTAGGATAGATCCAATATCGGATTAGTCTCTTATGTTTATTAACGTTCAATATGTTTTGCGACGGAAATATTTTCCGTAATTTTATGTGTTTTCGAAGCGTAGTCATCCATGGTGGGCACTAGTCTGTATCTGACCTTTCGTTTTGTATTCGTATTTGTATTTGAAGGATACGTGCTTCTCTTTAACTTGACATTCTTTATACGATTGTGCCCGCCAACATTATACAAAAAATTATGCCTTTGATTTAGACATTTGTTTAGAATTTATGTGAATGTTCCGTGGAGGGAGGGGAGCGTTTATTTAAAATACTCATTACCTTAACAGCTCTACTACGAGGGGGGAAAATGTTTTATGAACTAAGCAGAGTGTAAGCTTAAGTCCCAGTCCTGTTACGATGTATTACTTTTCCGTAGGTGCGCCATCTTCCTATGCAAAGTATTGGTGAAATTTGATTATAATAATTAGCTTTTTTCTGTGTTATTTTCAGTTAACTTTCTCCAATTGCTGAGTTATTGTAATACTACATGAAACATTTGTTGTATGAAACATTTTTAGTACGTACGTATTCTACCTAAATGCGTCAGTAGGGTATAAATGAGGTTTCTCCGGCAGAATACGGCCAATATTAACCCTCCTGCCGCCTTAAGTCAGAACTGAAAACTTCTGCTTTGTGCAAAAGAGCGAGAAAATGCAAGGGTTTTCCTTGAAGGATGAATTTTTTCGTCATTGCTATGGGAATAGGACATATGACTGGAGATACTTTAGAAATTTCAAGGGTGAAATCCATCAGTTCCATGAAATATTTGGAAAATGATGTGGGGATAAAGTAAATGAGATTCACGAGATATCTCGTAAATGCCAGCAGGGGGGTTAAGCCTATGAGACCTGCCGAGTGCTATAGTTTAACATGGGGGCAAGAGAGCACCTGTAGACACTGCAGGTTCTAGAAGAGCAGGTGCTGCCTTCATCCAGTCGCTTGCGGCCTCTGTCTTGGCGAATCCTCAGCGAAGCGTGTTCCCCGCTACACTTGCTTAGTAAACAATTTCATTAAGCAAGTGTGCACTAAGCTCAGTTCAGTGGTGTGTCGCAAGTGTAGTCGTGTCAGCATCTTTCAGTCGTTGGTTTGAAATAGGTGGATACTAGATAATCCATCGAAGCCATGGTCAACATATGTTGAATTTTTACTTGTGCAATAACATTGCCTTCTAACTGCATTTCGCACAAGGATTACAAATCATTCTAATATTTCCATATTGATGATGTGGCAGTGCATTCTGCTTCGAGTCTCGCAAAAACCTGAGAATTTGCGAAAGTCAAAAGTCTACATATATCACTATTTTCTACAATATTACTTATTATCTCATATTCTCGTTTAGCTGAAAATACCATCCAGAATACAGTTCTCAAAAGTTTGTCATGTTTCGAAACAAACTCCAGAGATTATACGGTTCTGTTCGTACACACGCCAGTATTTCCGGGAATGAGGCAGCCTGAATTTCTCCTTCCAGCTGGGAATTTATATATTTTCCCCCCTCCTGCTGACTCTTTGCACATGCGCATTTATAAACCAGTGACGTTATCATTCCCCCGTATAACTTGAAGTTGCAATGGACATTTGACAAAAGTATCCCCTAAAATGAACATTCTCATATATTCGTTCAGCAGACAAGTGCCCAAGTTACTCATCTGCAGTAGGATCCAACGTATGTAGTTACGCGACTGCCATATACTGATTAATCCAGCACTTACTGCGTCTCACCAAGTTCTCATAAGCTCATGGTACTGGCACATGTGTGTCACCTAAGCCAAGGTTGATATAAACACATATACAATAATCTACGCGTACCGTTCAGAAGTCGCCATGCAATATAAGATGCCTTAAACAATAGTCCTAACTGCTCTTGTGCAGGTATAAATGCACTTGATGACTTAACTTAATTCATGCTCTTAGTCACAAGACCAATCTTCATTACGCCACACCAGATGGCGTGACCGGAGCTACTGCCCAATTACAACAATTTCTTCCGCGACACGAAAGAGAGCCTTTTGGCCAAAACTGGAACAACCGTGAAACGTGACACACTACCAGATGCGGATCTGACGAGGGCAGTCGACGTAATTGCCGAAAACAAACTAGTCACCATTTTAATTATAAATATTGTGCAGTTTTTAAGACGCTGACAAGAAATTTTCATCGTGTACATAAGATGCCTTGTTCAGAAAAAACCATTCCAGCCTCAATATTGGTCATGTCTTCCTTACTCGTCGTGAGACAGGTTAGTTCTACCCTACTGACGAAGGCCAGTAGATTTCAGCCTCATCATTTATGGACGGCTGCCGTTCTCGCTGGGTACGCTCCTGGATCTTCGGGTCTAGGTCACGACTTGGGCTATCCGGAGACTTTTATAGTTATGACAGCACCATACCCGCTGTTGGGTTGGGCCCACCAACTCTTGAACTGAGGGTCCGGATGCGGCACGCGGATAGGTCGGGTTGCGGGGCATTCCGTTCTGACTTTCCTTGTTCCGTCAGGCGGGGCCCCAGTTTTCCCAGAGCTTTGCACCTGGTCGAGTTGGGACAACTAGGATTACCCACCCCTGACCGTGGTGTGCAACGGCTACCTCCGCTTCCCGATGTGACGACGGGTGAATATCAGTAGTATCTCTGTTTGCAATTCTGCTTTGGAATTCCGTAAGCTTGGGTGAACCTGATCCGCATGCTGTGGTTGAAGTAGAGTCTCGTGCGTACTATCGCAGCAGGGGTAAAATCCTCCCCGTGTAGAGGCGACTGCCGGGACACGGCAACCGGTTCATTGGGGAATGTCCTTACTCTAGAGTTTTCTTCAAGATAGGGGGGACCTCCTCATTACATTCATTCATCACGAAAATCGGGGTTAGTGCAACTTCGTCTACAGAAGCTTTTAACACTCACTAGTGTTTTAGACCTTTCTTAGACTTTACCAAATGAAGTATAACAGTTGCCGTGCGAAGGAAAACTCATCACTTCAAAGTTATTCATTTAAATATTCTTTTAATTAACAAACCCTAGAAAAAAAATTTTCTGAGGAAAGGACTTAAAATTTAGAGCAACACAGTACAGTTTTTTTTGTCCTTTTTCTTTTTTTTAGCACTCGACATATGATTTTAACAGTTGTAGTTTTTGTTTTCCTTACATTTTTTTTTGTTTGTTTTTGTCATCAATTTCGAATGTTTTCTTTTAACTTTCAATGTAACTTCGTGTCACATTTGATTTAAGTACTAAGCATAGACTTTCGTTTAATTTCGGACCTTGTGTGTTTTCACTTGCCTTTTGCTCTATAATAACATTTTGAACACCGTTTCTTCCCATCGTATTCAGTGGCTATTTATTGTCAATATCTTTATTGAAATATGCAAACGTATTTATGTATTTAGTTAATATTTATTAACTTTATAGTTTTAAGTAAAGTACACTGCTATACATTGATCAGCCAAACCAGTATGATTACCCGCCTAATACCGCTTTTGTGCATTTTTGACACGCAAAACAGATGCATTTCTTCTTGGCACGGAGTCTACAACTTTTTGCTGGGTGTCCGAAAATAGATTGTACCATATGTGCATGCATACAGATCCCAATTCTTATAGAATACAAGGAAGTGGTATTCGAATTCTGAGCTGGCTTTCCAGGACATCCCACTTGTTGTCAATAGAGGTAATATCCGGCAAGTTGGAGGCCAGGACATCAACTGGAATTCCTCATCATGTTCCTCATACCTTTGGAGTACAATTTTGGCTTTCTGACATGTGAGATCCTGGTGAGAGATATCAGTTCCATTATGGAATGCAGAAGGCAAGAATGGGTGTAACTGGACAGTAGGGATATTGGCATAACAGGGCTTTCATGGTTTGTTCTACAACTACTGGTCCCAAGCTCCACCATATGAAGGTCCCGCAAAGCATAACACTGCCACCACCGGTATACGTCCACCGGTGCATATGCTGAAAAACTGTTCTCTTGGAAGGCGCCGTATCCTGACTCGGCCATCGACATGATGTAATAGAAAACGTGTTCTACAACTACTGGTCCCAAGCTCCACCATGTGAAGGTTCCGCAAAGCACAACTGCCACCACCGGCCTGTGCTGAGAAACTGTTCTTTAGAGGCGCCGTATCCTGACTCGGCCATCGACATGATGTAACAGAAAACGTGATTCTTCGACCAGGAAACTCTTTTCCATTGATCCAATCACGATGTTCGTGTGCTCACCGGAATCGTAAGTGACGATAATGTTGGTTCAACAGAAGCACAAGTGAAGGTTATCTGTTACGGAGTACCATATCCAACAAATTACGATGAGTTATGTGTGCAGAAATACGTATACTTTGGCCATCATTGTATTCAGCTGCCAACGAGGCTACAGGTAGCTTCCTACTTTACTAAGCGGGAAAGCCTCAGAAATCCACAGTCGTTGCTGTGATGCGAACACCTACTGCTTTGGTGTCTACTGGCAATCATTCAACCGCATCTGTTAGATACTAACGACAAGTAGCTCGCGATCAACCGACGACCTTTGCTGTTTCTGAAATACTCGTTCCGAACCTGCGGGCAATGACAATTTGCCCCTTGTCAAACTAGTTTAAATCACCAGCCTTCATCATTATATGCATAGCAAGCCGACGGAATCATCCCTACCTACACCTAGCCCAGAACCTGTTATATACTACTCCTACCCTGTCACATTCTCACCGTGTCAGCCAGGCGTGCTCATTTCCTACTTACAGGGGTGGGACGCTCATTTTATTGACGCATGAATTTCACTAGAAACTCTCATTCCATGGACTGCCACCAGATGGCGTGTTCATTTACAGTCAACTTCCTCACGTATGTTTCTCTCACCGATTCCCAACTAACCTTACGCTCTAAAAACACTGTTTCATTGTTGACAACGCCCAACGAGTAATGGAAAACAAAAATCTTGCTTAATCATCGTTCGCTATCCATAGAAGCATAGGAGCATGACGGGAACTTGGAAGTTGTTGGGCGGGGTCAACGGATCTCATCATCCAAAGTAGCCTTAAAACACCAAATGTATGGGTAAATTGAGGGACGAAGGACGCTTTGGCGCTCATTTTGGTCGCTCATTTTATTGACATAGGGAAAGAATGAGCCTCCATTAGGTTTTTTAGAGCGAGTTAAAAAAAAATGTCAAAAAAATGAAAATTTCATTTTTTAATTTACCTTAGTTGCTTTTTAGCAAAATGACTGTTTTTTGACGTCACCAAGAGTCCTAACTCACTCGCCATCGAAGCTGCTGAAATGCTGAAATTAGTGCATTGCCAATCGGATTACCTTTGCATAGAAACGAAAGCAATCAACTGAAGGCAGAAAGCCATTGAAATTTTCAAATAATAGATGGCAGTTTTAATATGTATTTAAAATCATCGTGTAATGACTGTATCTTATCCGTGAAAAAAATCACAAAAAAATCTTTCAAAATTATCACTGCCGTCGCAGAAGACGTTTATGAAAGCCTAAAGCATAGTGTGCATGAAGGTTCAAAAGGAAAAGAAAGGGGGAAAAAAGCTGAAAGGAAAAAGTCTTTTATATCCAACCCATCACTTAAATTATCCCATTTAACGTATTTCAAAATAGATGTGAGGGGAAGGGGGGGGGGGGAGAGCGCGTCTCTCTGTACCAAAAAGCACCAAATCAGTTTATTTCCCGAACCAACAACTTGAAAACACCTTGTTATCTCTGACGTAAATAACACGATAAGCTGCCACGTGCATGTCAAACGCAAACATTAATTATCTGCAAAATAATTCCAACTTAAAAATTACTTTGAACCATCTATAATTTCTCTCAGACGAAGGGGGGATAAAAATTCACGCCCATTTTATTTTGTTTCGTGTTTTTTTTCCTTAGTATTCTCTCCTCCTCGTTCTTCCCTTTTTTTTTTTAGTCATTTCAAAGCAAAAGACTACTACTTTGTGTCAAGAGCACACACAGCGTTCGCGGGGAAAAATTCTTTCCGCGCTTACGGTGTGCTGTTTCCACCGCTGACAGCGGAAATATTAAATCGCCTCAACGGGCGGTCACGGTTTTAATTAAATTTGTGTCTGACGCGAGCCGAGTTGTAACCGTACTCGGCGTCTACACGATTTCCGCGAAGTTAAAGCCCGGATTTCCAGACTTAATGACACACATCTGGTTCAATTTACATTTTCCCCGGAGGACTACCCAGTTATTTTCTGGGCCCTTTGTCGCATCGTAATTATTAGTGGGAACGGGCGAGGGGTGGGAAGGGAACCGAAGCACCCCTTTTCAAAACTTGTCTCCACAGGGCTGTCTCTAAGTATTAATGACGTAAGTGACCTGTTAACGGGCTGTCCGTTCGGTTTAACGTTTGAATGCCATCGCGGTGTATTGTATTTCACCTGCAGGGCTTCGAAAGAACAGCTTTCTTCGGGATTTTCGCTTTTGTTTTCTTTTCTTCGTTCTGACAGGGTGTCTTTATAACAAAATCGGAAAGTAATTTCTAGATTTTAATGACATCTCAATTCTCGAGGAAGCGCTCCTTCCATTATGGAGATATTCCAATGCGAATACGTTATGTTAAGATTACATTCCTCTGTTTATTGATTATTTAATGCTCTCATACTTCTCCCAATTTCAATGAACGAGGTCTGATGTTTTAAATAGTTATACTCTGGTTGCACCTTAGACGCTCACAATCGAAAAGTAATGATATATTTGAACGTAAAACAACATATGTTTTTCTTTTTGTTAGCTTAAAAAGAAAAGAAAAGAAAACAAAAGAAAGCAATTTTGTCTTCTGTCGATGGGGAATATTTGTATTTCTGAAGTCGTCGTTCAAACTCTAGCTTAAAATTGACTCAGCCGCTTTTCCAGAATATTTGCACACACTGCAATGTCTCTTCACCAACGAAAACTTAAATTAAAACCTTTTGTATATCCGAGAAGTGGAAATTCGTGGTGGTGGTGTCTGTGGAATTTTCTGAAACGCTTCTTCTTTCAAATCCGAATGTAATGTAGTTGTCTTGTTGAATTGCAGGCTCCACGTGCACCACCATGCTTTTGTCTGCCAGGTCACCATGGCCGCTCTCTGTTCCAGCTTGGAGCACCACCACAAGATCTCTACAGTGACCAGGCTCCAGATCTTGCTACCATCATTTTCAACGCTTTCGGCTCTATATAGATTGTTTCCCACTGGACATGGGCACGACAACAACAACTACGTGCACGTTCTAGCGTGGGATTCAATATCGTCTGATGTGGAGACTATAGTAAAATAGTCTCGCGCTCTTTCACTTTTTAGTTGTCACCTTTATCTCTAGACCGGTGAATGAACTTTGTGTTGTATCGCTAAATATCTTTAAAACTGTTGTAAAAGCCCGGAAAATCTTGTATGAGACGCCTGCGAAACCTGGGCTTCGGCTCAGATTTGAAAATTTTGGCTTATTCTACGGGTGATTTGGAGCCCTCCCGTCCTTCAGCCTATTGGTAAAGGATAGGCAACGAAAGTAATAAAGTAATTTAGCGCCCCAGTGCAGACAGTCCGGTTGATTCTAGTCCCAAGAACTCTCACTTGAAATCTACATGATACCAGGTTCGAATCTGATTTGTCTTATCAAGTTACTGTTTTCTCGGTAGATGGTGTGCTTCACGCGGAATGAATAAGATATACTCAGGTGAGAGAGAGATTCTTATAGGGAAAATTCAAAATAGTTTGCTATTTTGACCATTTCCATCATGGCTACAAAAAAGAAGCGTGTTACAAACATGGGCCTGTTGCTTATTGACATTAAAGATTTTCGAATTCCGGATACCATCTCCAGGACACGCCACTAGCACGAGTATTTCTCATTTGTAACTATTCATATTTCACAAAAGAAATAGTCTCTCATGTGTTATGAGCAACAAAAATGTGAGATATGCCTCACTGCTTACGAAAATGTTACATTGTTTATTTTTCGCAGAAGGCATGCAATAAAGATCATCTGCAATGCTTCTTCGTTTGGGTTCCTTCTCCGTATACTTTTCGGAGCACTTTTTACATTCGCAATAACTTTTATTTTTTTTAAATGGTGTTGACATTTAAAACCCACGTCTAAGCAATGGCGTTGACTTGGATACTTTTCGTCCCTCCACCCTTCCCTAAGTATACCGATTACTGTAGAACGTGATCTTGCTTAAAATTCTGTCCTTAGTCAGCGTAAATAAGAAGGCGCCTTTCTTTTCTCATTTCTTCTTTCTTACTTTTTTTTTCCTCGGTGGGCGTTTAACCGTGACCCGTTTAGAGAACATTAAGATTCTGTATCACAATTCTCGGAGAAAATGCAGTGCGTTTTCGAACCACGTGCATTCTTAAATAGAACCATTTTTTCTTTTCTCTTAGTTACATGTTCTTTATTCAATGGCAAAATGCTTTGATTTCAACTTTTTGAACATACTGAAGATCTCATTAATTCTTTATATTAATATCTTTCCCACTTAGTGTTCTCATCTTCCCCACCGATATTAAAACTTTTATCTTTTTCTTATCGTGATATGTGATCAAACTACAAAATCGATATAATGTTTCCTAACCCAAAAAGGGAAAATACACTGGTTAAAAAAATTATTTTCAAACACAATGGCATGATTTCTTTCGATAGCATACTGTTCCTTCCAAAGGCTCTCCAACCAAGCTTCTATTTGTGATTGATTTCCATCCATAGACACCTGTTGGCCAAGATATTGTGATTTTCACCCTCCTTTAACTCTATTTTATCAACATCAATAATCTCCTTTGAAATGTCCACCCACAAATAACTTCGATATAAGTTATCCAGTTACCCTGTCGGCGTAGTTTAAATGGTAAAGCGGCTCCTCCAGAGCTGAACGTTCCGGGTTCGAATCCGCGCGTCGACAACTTTTCTTTATACCTGTATGACAAAATTGTTTAACAGACACTAATGTTCATACTCAGCCGAACGTTTCTACTTGCTTCACATAGTTCTGGTATCACACTCTGTAATTCTGCAGCATTTGCAGCAAAAATAATAGCATCATCCGCAAATCAAAAGATGGCTCAAATATTCACCATTTACAATGCTTCGATCCTTTTTCGCCCCCCAAAAATTTAAAAATTTCTTACAAAACAACCATGAAGAGTTTAGATAAAGTATATGAACTTTATTTTACACTCTTTCCAATCCTGATTTTATTTGTGTTCTTATGTAAACTTTTTGTTGCTGTGGCATTATTATAAGCATTTTTAATGAATTCAATATATCCTAGCTCTGTGTCATAAAATTTTAGGGCTTGAGAGACACTTAGAACTTGAACAGAGTCAAACGTTTTCTCACAATCTATAAATCCAATGCGTAGTTGCATCTCACATTCATTGGTTCTCTCTATGACTTCTGTTAATACTTGTATATCATCTATGCTATGTTTCCACTTCTAAATCTTACTGTCTTCTGTGCTATGTTTCCACTTCTAAATCTTACTGTCGTACAACTATTATCTATCATGTATAATTCCTACTTTAGTTGCCATCCGTATTACAGTCCTAGTTATTGTATAACGCGAAGTCGCCAAAAGTAATTTTTATATTTATTTGGACGCATTCTTTTACTTTTCTGCTGTGTCATTGACAATGATGATGTGTCATTGACAATAATGACAAAGATGAAAATTAAACAGCCTTGTGAAATGAAT
>JJRW01S0000573.1:142333-152701 GCA_001188405.1 Loxosceles reclusa
GAAGCGTTTCTGAACTTTTTCAATTTCTTGCTTATGAGGCAGGTCTGGTGAGGATTCCACATGAGACAGTCATATGGCGCGAGCCATAGGCTTGCAATATCCGCCGTACCCCTTTCATTAGAGACTTTGACGTCTATCCCTATGGAGATTCCATTTATTCTGAGCCTGTTGCAACTTGGCCCTTACCAATACCAGAGTCCACCGTCTTTGAAACCACGTCCCCGACAGTGGCGACACAGAAACATATATGAAACTACTATATATATGTGACAGCAGTATTCCAGAGACGGTCTGACAAGTGCGTTAAAAAAACGAAAGAGAATAGTTACATCGGTAAAATCACTTGAGCATCGGACAAGGAAACCGATTTTCTGATTTGCAGAAAACACTATGGATCTGATGTGTTCGGAGAATGACAAGTGAGAGCCGAATTTAATGCCCAGATCAGATATGTTCGTCACGTTTTGAAACATTTGCCGAAACATGAAGTAATTATGATTGATGAAATTGCATTTTTGTATGATTTGCTCGTATTGAGATACAGCTTGTTTTTGCTCCGACCATTATAATAATGCCTTAATATCTTACTGCATCTTCTCACAATCATCTGCAGTAGGAGTGGTTTTGCAACTTTTTAGGCCATTCGCATATAAAATAGACATTGAGAATGCCTGAAAATGGTAGAAACATCATTTACGAATTACGAGAAATAATAGCGGACCTAGATTTGCTCCCTATCGGGCGGGTGCCTGATGTGTAGGTGTAATTCAGTGATGTGAAACAATCTATTGCGACTTGCTGAGATCTTTCACCAATATACGACCGGAATCAGTTGAAAAAAGCCGGAGAACAACCGAGAGCAAACATTTTTACGAGAAGCATTGAGTGAGAAACAATGTCCAATGTTTTCGGAAAATCTGTATACACTACATTCATTTGTACAGTAGATCGAGTGTTATCAAGGGTCATGTAGACATCATCTATGAAGTGGAGCAGATTGGTTGTTGTAGATCGACTCTGCATAAAACCGTGTTGAAATGGACTGATGTGGAAGCTGAGATGCCTATATATGCGTTCAGAAATGATACTCTCAAATACTTTGGAGATAGACAGAGATACAGAGATAAGTTGATAGTTCTTCACAGACTTTCTATCACCGAATTTGAAAATAGGAGTAACATTGGCATATTTCCAAAACGAAAGGAAAACTCCTGTATTCACAGACATGTTGAACGAGAGGCAAATATAGCGGATAGCAGCTCCACACAACCTTTCAAGAGAAAAGATGGTATTTTGTTCGCACCAATAGCTTTTTTAGCCTTCAGGTGGCGAATCGCACTTATAACGTCTACAGGACAAAACACATTGATTGACCTCTTTCGAAGGTTTTGGATCATTACGCAAAAGAGAAACATGGTTTTGACAAGGGTCTCTTAATTGAAAAAAAGAGGCACATGCTCTGTGAATCGTTAAGAAATATACCATCAAATTCCATAGAATCAGGCAGTCTGTGAGTTTTCTTTTTGGACTTCAGGAAATTCCAGAGTGATATTGGTTCATGCTGGATAGAAGCTTTTACGCTATAAAATGTATCTTTTATAAGAAATTTTGGTTTTTCCTTTTACTGATGAACGTAATGATTGCAAGATAATGAGGTCGTAGTTAGAATATGAAGACTTGTTCCGTTTAAAGGTTGAATGTTTAGCTCGAGTGCCAGTGATTATCTCCTTTGTGTACTATTTAATGTCCACCCACAAAGGATTTCAAAATAAGCTACCTAGTTACCCCGTCGGCATAGCTTAACCGGTAAAGCGGTTCCTCCGGAGCTGAACGTTCCAGATTCAAATCCCGGCGTCGACAACTTTTCTTCAGAACGAATAGAAATAAGATCGTTTAAATTTCCAGTCTTTTAGGAAATTGCGGTGTCCGCATCTGCTTACAGTATTTTATAAAATTTGTTCATTGCAGCGTCAACGTCGTTGCAATCAAGAACTTCCTAATCCGCATTTGGGAAATTATTATGCAGCATAAAGTAGTTGCCATTCTTAAAATCATAAAATGACTTATTATCCGTTTTCATATGATTGGTTATTTTGGTATAAAGTGAAAGATCACATTCGAGGGCAGAATGATAATCATCGAGAGGTAAAAGAGAAGAGAATAATATGCACCAATACATTATTCATCTTGTTATTAAGGATTCAATCAAGGATTTTTTCACAGCAATTAGTAGAATAATTCCGTTGTGTTAGATTAAAATAGTCCAGACAGTTTACGATAGAGCGTTCTGTTCCATTGTTAAACGAGAAGTTTCGTGCATTATTAGTCCAAAAGATACCGGGAAGAATAAAATCCCAACAAATAAGAAATGTAATTTTGTCATAATCCAAATCAAAACGCAAGCGATCGAACATTTGAAAAATAGTCTAAACAGTCATCTGAATAGGGAGGGAAGTAAACTGTCGAAAGAACTAGATAAGTGTTCTTGCCAGCTCTTACTCTAATCCATAAGTCTTCATTCGAAGTCGGGTAGTCAAGACAAGTGCAGTGAAAAAGCTTTTTAATGGCTTTGCTTTTAAAAGAATTGAACAGATTACGATCTCTTCGAAACACTAAATATATATTACCGAGAAGTTCAATAGAAAGGATATCTTGAGAAAGCCATGTTTCAGTCAGGCAAATGACGTCATAATTTTCTGGCAAAGCGAAAATCAGAAGTTTTCAAACTACATACGGTTTGGTAATAAACACTTGAACGCTTAGTGATGCTTCTGTTATTGCAAATCTGAGTGTGTGCGTTGTTCCTGATAGTAGCTGACACATCCTCTTAAACTGTTCATTTTATGCTTTTTTTCCATTCTTATCGAAACATAATACAACATAGAAATAACATACATAATACAACTAGAAAATATCTTTGACCATTTTGATAAAGATATTAGATTATAGAACATGTGAAAAGCAATAGTCAATAAAAGACGCACACGCACATTATATTAGACTTAAAGGAAAATAATTGTTTAGTATTGGACAGATGTGAAAACATTAATTGCATATTACATGAAAAAAAGTGCTAAATGTTTTAAGTAAATTATCACCTCTTATTCCTTTATGTTTTGTGAAGGAGGTTAATGTTTTAGTAAGATTGCGGTATTTAGCCGTTTCAAGGACCATACTTTATACGCTTCAATCAAAGTTTCGTTGAAACATGGTCCTTGCCTTCAATCTAAAAGTTTTCTTTTTCTTTTTTAAACAAGGGTCTTTCCACCTTTTCATTACTGTTCCCACACAACGTCATTTTTGACGTATTGGAATCTGGCTTTTTCCTATCTTTTTCTTTCTTGCTGGGGAGGCGGATGAAAGTTACTGTTATCTGCTTATTGGGTTTAGGAAGTTAGTAAGACAAGCGGAAAAATAGAAATTGCATTTTTTCCGATACGTGAAACCTAGAAGAAAATTTAAAAATTTTTTGACTTATGCACGCACCCTTTTTATAAGTCGTACATGAATCCAGTAGTTTATGGAACTCCAAAGAATCCTATAAGCACAGGAAATTATTTTAACAGAAGTTTTCCGGTTTACAAATCATCATGTGTAGTCAAAGTACAGTACCCCTCTGACCACCATGATGTGGGTTTACTTGTTCTATTACGCACTAGAGAGGTTTGAAGCCACTGGGAGAAATGGTTGAGGCATCTTTTTTTAGTAGGTTGAGGCATGGTTTCGACCACTAATGGTTTACTAAAGCTCAGTTTATACATAGTAGTATAAAGCAGGCTACTCTTATCGGAAACAGAACGTTAGACCCTCATATGGATATTCTCTCTGTAATAAATTATAGACATTTACTAACCACATAAGACATCTGTCCGATGTAGTAAGGTCAAAAACTCTTCTAATGTTATAATCAACTGTAACCCTTCCACATAATAATTATTGTTGCAAATTGGTTTGGTGTAACACTACCGAAACTAATATATCTCTTGTAAAGAAAATCTTTACTTCATGTCGACGCCGGGAATCGAATCCGGAACGTTCTACTCCGGACAGCCGCTTTAACCGGTTGAGCTACGTCGACTCTTGCCTGTCAAAGCTTAGTTTGAAATCTTTTGTGGGTGGGCATTACACCCTCCCCCACTTGAAAGAAAGGTCAGGGTACGACCTGACCTCGAGTGGTGGACCTAACGGTTGGTTCCTTGGCCATTAGTGTGAGTCCCTGTTCGGTCGTCCTTTGTAAAGAAAATCTTTACTTCATGTCGACGCCGGGAATCGAACCCGGAACGTTCTACTCCGGAGAGGCGCTTTAACCGGTTAAGCTACGTCGACTCTCGTCTGTCGAAGCTTATTTTGAAATCTTTTGTGGGTGGGCATTACACTCTCTCCTCCAAAAATCTCAAAACAGAATAAAATCTATTATATCTAAACGCTCTGTAAATCCTTCAGACCGTGAACACCATTTAAGACGACAACCTGTTAACCGCCTGATCGAATTTAAACAAGCAACACTATAAAGAAAAACTTTACTTTTTGTCGACGCCGGGATTCGAACCTACGGATCTGCCATCCCCTGAGCTCAAGAGAGGCCGCTTTAACCAATTAAGCTACGCCGACTCTTGTCTGCAGAAGCTTATTTTGAAGTCTTTTGTGGGTGGATATTACAACACTCATTTATAAGATAATTAATGACGGACTGTATAAAGATTATTTCACCTTGGTTACAAGATATAACAACTATAATAACCATCCTTAAAGAACTGGAAAGGTTCTGATTCCACCTCTTGACAAAGGCCTCATTAAATCAAAATTACAGTTTATCACATGATACGCACGTCCAGATGAGGTCCGACAACGTAATTCAATACACCAAATTAGAACAGACAACTTAAAAAAATTGACACAAGACTTAAACTTTTAAAATCAAATCTACCTGCGCCAAACTTATAAGAAAATAAAATGGCACGGGGTAGTCAGGCTGCGATTAAGGATCATCGCTGCCGTCACCTTCCAGGTCCGATCAAAGGTTTTATCTAGTTAATCCTCATTAACTAGATAAAACGAAGTTTATTGTGAAACCATAATAGTTATTTGCTGTATTACATTGTTGTACATATTTTCTGTGTTATTATTTACTGAATTTGGACTGGAATGAGCCATGACCCAAGGCCCAAAGGCAACCGTCTGCTCTCCAAGCAGTTAACCTTCTAGAGAAGATTTGTTTAATACCATCTGCAATAGAGAGTACGAGAAAGCAACCTCAATATTCTGATCAAGGTTCATCCAAATCTAACAGGACCGCATACAGAGCTACTACTGAGATTAATGTTCGTCCTGTCTATGGGTTTGAGCTTCAAAGACGGACCGTTCTCGGAGAGGAGTTACATCGGCTGCTGCCAGACTTGCTCTCACCAAGACGAGAAATGTGGGCAGAAATCAGACTGTGTCTATGCCGTAGCACAGGACAGCCAATTGGGGAATACCTCTCGCTAGGCTATCCCAAGTGAAAGAAGACAAACGACACAGAATTTCTGGTGGAGACCGAAAAGTAGCCAACGAGAAAACCACCCCTTGCCCTCAGTTACAGGGATTAAAAAACCTGCCAGACGCAGTTTTAACCCCATCAGTAGGATAAAAATAACCTGTCTTACGACGGTCGAATTTAGACTGAAAAATCAACAGAATTGAATAAACACAGCTATATCAACAACGTCTTCCCCGAGTGAGGAAGACAACAATAAAATCCGTTCCCTCTGCAAATTAATGCTACGATGAGTTGCATCCGAGCATTCCCCAGAATCTTTCGATCGTTCTGTTTGATTAACGAGATAGACAAGCTTTAGAAAGCAAGAAATCCTTACCCTTCAAAGAGGAGGCAAACAACTCCAACTTGCTGGAAAAGTCATAAGAAACGACGTGGAGTTCCTCTTGTTTTACTTCTCCCAACTCTTCCCTCTTTTCCATTCGTTGGATCGCATCGAACTCTTCTTCTTTCTTGAAAACAAAATTCCTTTCTTTGCTTCTCTTCTTCTCTTTGAAGTATTGATTTCGTTCCTACTTTCAGAGAACTGACAAGTTTTCTTTTCCTACTTTTCTTTCCGAGATAAAAACCGGATAGTGCATGGAAGTCCACAACTCTACTAAAACACCAAGACGATAAAAATGGCTGATGCGATAAGAAACTATTTCAGAAGGGTATAGAGTAAGGGGCATTTCTAATCTTTTCCCGTCTAATATCGACCACTTTCAAAAATATATTTACCGCCATTTTACCTTTCGATGAACAAAATATTTTATAAGTTTAGTTGCTTTAATGGTTTCGTATACAGAGCAATAACATTTTATGGATCCTGATGTACTGAAATTAGTCCTGGAGCTTTATTAATAGACAGTGAGCACGGTACTTATTATCTCAGTTGCTCTTAAAACTATTAAGGGTGGCCTAAATACGCTTGTATAATTAGTCGGAAAACATTAACTCAGTCCTAACGGAAAGCACTACAGTTAACTTGTTCTAATTAAAACCGAGAGTTTACAAAATGAACGGACAGCTTGTCAGAGCCATTTCTGAATTATTAACTGTTAGGTTTAGGTGGTTTACTATAAGTGGTGTTTCAGAAAGAAAGCGATAGTCAGATATATAAATAAAATCTTAAATGGATTTGACGTACTTGAAGAAGGACTTGAAGAAGGACATTGCGGGATCACGAAAGGAAACGGGATGAAGCTGATTAGCGGAAAAGCCTAATTTACAATTAAGGCATAAATTTTTATCTAACAGAGTTGTAAGCAACTGAAATTGTCTAACCAACGAAATGGCTTAGTCAAAGACGGTTGAGAGTTTTGTAACGAACACTTGCCCTTTGTCGCAGCCGGGATTCGAACCAACGGATCTGTCATCTCTAGAATGGCTGCTTTGCCGGTTAAGCAAAGCCGACATTTATCTGGCAAGCTTTATCTCGAAGTTTTTTGTGGGGATAACTTTGCAGTCTTTCTCCATGTTGAGAGAGAGAGGTCAAGGTACCTCTTGACTTCAAGTGATGTACTACGATTGGGACCATGGCCACTAGTGTGAGTCCCTGTTCTGGCACCATTTGTAAATAAAACTTGCCTTTTGTCGACCCAGAATACAAAGCAACAGATCTGTCATCTCTAGAGTGACCAACGCGTGTTTTGCATGCGTGCATTCTTATGTGCACAAGATGTAACACTTTTGACCAGCATGGCACCTTGGCGTCATGGCCGTTTTAAGTGTGTAAATGGAATTCGACCAAAAGAAGTATGAATGGGAGTTATAACAAACAAGCGTTTTTCCTCTCAGAGCAAATAGAACGTCAAATGACTTTGCAACAGACTTTTCCATCAAAATTTCATTGGGTTAATTCTCGCTTTGTTTCAAGGACAGTTTCTGCTAAAATGGAACTAAAACGAAACGGGCCAGTTTCGCACATACTCACTTCCCGGGCAAGGTCAAGTAAATTGGATTTCTTAATGTCCCGTAAAAATATTAGGAACAACATTTTGTGCGATTATTTTTAAGTAACAGAATGTACTTTGTAAGGTTTATTGAAGACCCAGTTTGATTAGACCCAGCTAGTCCACGAATGAACTCGAAATTCTGCCGTTCCTACATTCTCTACAGAAATCCGCTTCGTTTGACTAATCGGCTCCAAATTTTGCATATGGACTTTTCAGGACACGGCGGAAAATATAAGCTATTTTAGAAGTTCTTCACACTTTCCTTTCACCCTCCTGATCCAGCCTTTTTTTTCTTAATCTGAACAAACTAAATTGCAGTTTTATGATTTGCTAAACGTAGTCCCTTGTGCGCGTTCGTTCATTGTTTCTGATAGCAGACGAACCAAAACTAACAAAAAGAACTATGACATTTGTGTAAATTTTGCGTTTTAGAATAAGCGTCATAAGAAGCAACTTTTCTGCCCTCCACTTTGTGATTAAGTGCGAACTGGAACCTTAATAAAAAGCAGTTTCTTCTAAAAGGAAAGGGGGAAAGGACAAATTTCTCATGTACTTCAGTTATCGCGCAAACCCGGTTAAATTAGATTACTTGGTTCACTATTTATTATGATATATGGCGGTAATTTAGTCTCACCCGAAAAATTGGATAAAACGTGTAGTATTCTTTGATAGCGGAACGACTTTTATAAATGTATATTAAGATCCAAGCAATGCCGGGATAGTTAGCTAGTACTACATAAATTTTACAAAAATCACATATAGTATAATGTCTAGTAAAATTACTGAACAACTGAGCAAGAATAAATCGTTTTGGATCATAACTCTAATTTTCTTTCTACTGTTTCTATTGATAGGAAGTTTCCCAAAATGTCATACCTAGTTTCAAATCAATTAGCTCAAGCAAGCTCTCTTCGATTGCTTTCTTCAGAAACGGCAATGGAGAAGTTCTCGAAATAAGAAGTTCCCATTTTTCCATTTTCTTTATTTCCTGAAGAAAGTTCGAGCTAGTTTCAAGAAATCAATTTTAATTACGTTGCATTTTTCGTTTTTTTTTAAGTTAGACCACTATTTGATCTAGGAGAATTTTTGCATCGCTGGTAGATAGTTCGAAAAAGTCATCAATTTCGCTTTTAGTAAATTACTTTTACAAAAAAAAAAGCAAAACAGAAGGATCAAAGATTCTAAATAAAGCACACACGAAACAAAAGTCATTTCTATATGCATCCAATAAATTTGCTTTCATCTGGCATTTGCATAAATGTGGGTCGATTGGCTAACAGCCAAACATGTAGCAAAACATGTAGCAATACAACCCAGCCAAACGTGTAGCAAAACGACCCAATCTGCCGCCAGTCGATTGGTCGATAACCGAATTTTCGGACATCCGATTGGACAGTCGACAATCTCAAATGAAAGAAATACGCCGAACTGTACTCATTTAGCGTTACCCGGAGATCACCACGAGGAGATAGAGTACAGAATCTCCACTGTTTTAATTTATCTGTTAAAATAACAGTACGAATACAGTATGTTAAAAAAACATAAAACGCAATACATTGAAAATATATAATGCACTAAAAAGAGAATTAAAGAAAGTGAAAGTAAAAGCAAGTGAATAAAAATATAATGTAATACAAAAAAATGACAAAAGAAGAAATTGCAAATCTTGAGAATTTCAAAATTTGAGATAATGATTTCAAAATTTGAGATAATGCGCGATTGCAGAGGCAAAATTTTCGCTGTTGGCAAATAGGTTCTGAGTTCGTTCCTCACACATGTAACGAAACTTTGCCTTTTGTCGACGCCGGGACTCGAACCTATGAATCTGTCAGCTCCAGAGTGACCGCTTTACCGGTTAAGCCACGCCCACAGGTATCTGGGCAGCTTTCTATCGAAGTCTTTTGTGCGGAAAACTTTACACAGAACACGTCATCACGCTTCTGAGTGAGCTTTGGATTTCTACGTAGAATTGACTCACATGAAATGGCAACTGTTTTCTGCTCCTTCTGCAGTTCTTTGGATATATGAAAAGAGAAAAAAAGAAACTAACACGAAGATTTCAATAAGTGTGTTCCAACGACAGTACCACGATTCAACTTTGTTTTGTGTTGGAGGACAATTATTCAGTCCTTAGTGAGACCAGAAAGCAGGGTGAGAATAAGAAGATAATCTCGCATTTTCGTTTCGGTTAATTTGACGTCAAGGACCAAGAAAACATGTGTCTTCTCTAAATATGTTAACAGATTCTCAATACGTAAATCTTATGGAAATTCCAATTTCAAAATCTTATACATGACTTGAACGACGGTACTACCTGCTTCTGGATGAAAGACAAGAAAGCAGTTGGAAGTGTCCGTGCTTGTCTTAGGACAAACTGTCCTTTGTACTGGTGGTCTGTCGAGGGCGTCCTGAGCCCTATGCTTCTGCGTGAGTACCCTCTCGTACCCACTGATTACAAAATACTTTCTCACGGTCTGGTCAAACTGCCTAGATGCTGGCCAGTTCGTCGATGGAGCCATCTAACTTCTCGTAATTCAATAATGCGGTCCTTATCAATTTCTTTTACCTGGGTGAATTGCCTTCGCCTGTGTCTTAAAGACATGTCTAGTGACGAAAAAACCCTCTAGAACAGAACTACTTGGGCAGACGTAGCTTCCGAGATCATTTTATACAGGAATACAGGAAATCCAGTTAACCCTCTGGTGGCCAGCTCGTGCAGCTAATTACGTGAGAAGTCTAAGCCTCAGGGATACCTAAATGCCGAGTTTTGTAGCAAAGTGACAATTCCTTTAAGGAGCGCGATTTGTTTATTGTAATTAGAACCTATGAAGGACAATATCGTGTACACTGTGTGTCTGTGCGGGAGTTTGTCTGCTGTACTTTTGCGCGCAGACT
>JJRW01S0000573.1:162568-178574 GCA_001188405.1 Loxosceles reclusa
GACTGAAATGGTTTCCACAATTTTTGGGGTTTTCGAAGTGTGGTTGGCCAGGGTGGGTTGTAGCCCGTAGCTGGCTTTCATGTTGTACCGGTATTTACATTAGGCCTTTAAATGTGCTGCTTGAGGACAAAATCATGTACTCAAAAGTGAGTGCTGCTACGTTATCCGCATGGATTCGTTGATGACAGTTTCTCTGACACTTTAGTCTTCATAACAATGGGATGGATACGTCTTTATAAAAAACGACTTATGAAATGGTATAAAAAAACTCCTTTTGTCGACGCCGAGATTCGAAGCTACTGATCTGTCATCTCCGGAGTGACCGCTTTTCCATTTAGGTTAAGCTACGCCGACAGGTATCTGGTAGCTTATTATCGAAGTCTTTTTTAGGGAGAACTTTACATCCTCCCTACGAAGAGAGAGAGAGAGAGAGAGAGAGAGCGGTCAGGACTCCAACCTTACTTTGAGTGGTGGACCTAACGGTTGGGCTCTTGGCCACTTAGTGTCAGTCCGTAAGTTCGGGCGCCACTGTGAAAAGAAACTTTCCCGTGTCGACGCCGGGATTTGAACCGACGGATCCGTCATCCCCGAAGAAAATGCTTTTCCATTTAAGCTACGCCGACGTTTGTCTGCGAAACTTAATTTCGAAGGTTTTTGTGTATTGGTGGGGGTTAGAATGGTAGCGAAGATTGATAACAAAGTATATATCCTTTTTTTGTTCGGAATAAAGAAAGTGCTATAGTTGCTATGGTGTGTTTGTGAACGAAACATTTCATGGGTCTCTTGACGCTGTATCAACAGCATTCAGAGCTCATATTTTTCACTTACATGTGACATATTAAAAATAAATAACTATGATACAAAATGGTTATTTCTTGCAACCACACAGCCTCGTAGTTATATTAGACAAAACTACAAAAAAAAAAATTACAGGCCTGGTCTCCCATTCGTCTCCAACGGCGAGACCTCTGTTTCGCAAAACAAAGTCGAGTCAGTTCACTAGAATATGGTGAGACGAGCCTAAGAAGTCCCATTCTACATTATTATGCGAAGTGGCGTCGGCAGTTTTAATCTAATGCGATTTAGAATATCAGGGAGAAGCCATGCTTTAACTAATTTCTAAGAAATACAAAATAAGAGTTAGCTACAGGCAAAACTCACCGTGGCTGACCACGCTCCAAAAATCCCCAGAAATGTGGGAACCTTTTCCGTCGTTTCATGCATAATATTAATCAACAAGGAAATAAAACCACTATGGGATCTACCTTTCGATGTACTCAGATAACCATTCTATAGAAGTCAATCTGACTACCTTCGTCAGAAAAAGCCAAGATTTCGGAACAAATTCCCTCGTTAAGAATGCATTGCATAAATTACTGAATGGAGCTCTCTCGTCAAGCAAATACCATTGAGCATGATGAAAAACAAACCAAAAAATACACAAGAAACGCAGGAATTAAAAATTACACGGAGGATTTATATACAAAGGAAAATACTGTAAAGAAAAACTTTACTTTTATCTACTCCGAGATTCGAACCAACGGTTTTATCATCTCCAGAGCTCCAGAATGACAGCTTTACCGGTTAAACTATGCCGACGCTTGTTTGTAGTAGCTTATTTCGAAGTGATTTGTGGGTGGGCATTACAATACACAAAAAGTCAGATCTTCCCATAAAACCCATAAAATTACGGAAGCCATGTCCGTCATCAACATATGGAACATTAAGAGATATAAGAAATAAAGCCGCTATCGAAACTACCCTAGCAGATAAATTTTTAACCGTTCTACGGGAGTCGAACAAGACTGTCCTCGTCATAAAGAAATAATAATAAATAAAAAAATGCAAAATTAGGGAACGGAATTCCTTCTTTCCGAAATTACAGTCAATTAGCACGGGCTTAAGCTTAGGTTCTGTGACGCATACGCCTATTTTTCCCTCCGGGAGGAAAGCTAGGTGAATTTATTCCGTTGTATTATCGTTGTTGTATAGCACTAGTTCTGACTGGGTACGAGCCCGGGCCTTCCAGTCTGGGCCTCGGCTTGGGTTATCTGGGTATTTGTGCAGATATAGCAGACAATTTTACGCGTCATTAGAGAACGTCCTGGCGAGTTCAATTTTAAGCTTTTGAGTGTGGTACGGGGATAGGCTGGTTGCGAGGCATCCTCTTATGTACGTCTGCTTTATATCTTTTTGGGCAAGCGAAGCTTTGCGTCAAAACGCAGTCTTACTGAGGGCTCTATAATTGGCTGAGGAGCAGTAAGGGTGACCAACTATCGACTGGAATGTCTACAAACCTGATGTAACGGCGGAAAGCAAATGACACTACAGTCTGACGAGGGCTTGCTGGTGCTAACTGAAGATAGTAGACTGACGATCTAAATACTATGGTTGGAGCTAAGGATTTCATACGTACTGCCGCAGGAGGGGTAACAGCTTCTCCTTGTAATGGTGCATTTTACCAGTTCGAGGACAACTCGCCTAGTGCAAAAGAAATCGAGTTCTTTTGAGAAAACCTGCACAAATCATTGTGGCATAAGATTCTCCCCGCAAAAGACTTTGAAATTAAGCTTTTCAAATAAATGTAGGCGTAGCTTAAATAGAAAAGCGGCCTCTGACAGATTCGTGGTCCGATTCCAGTCGTCGTCAACAGGGCTAGTTTTTTTTTTACAGTGGCAACCTACAAATGGATTCCAAACAAGGGAAGCCTCGAGATCATCCGGTTCCTCGTATATAATACGTTCCATTCACTGTCCTTCAAAACCACGCTCTGACAAGGAATGACGCAGAACCATTGGGTACAGAGTACCCCACCCATCCGCATTATGATGTTGAGTGTCGAGCTTCTAACTGTGGTTCATCATTCTCTGTGAAGAGAGTGAGGGTTACTGACCGTGATTGGTTCCCGTCGAATTCAAACGGGAACCTCAATAAGGTGGCATTCTAGTGCTCATAATCAGGGCTGACCGTTATTTCGTACGGACTAATCTCATCTACCCCCCTCTTCGTCTTTGCGTAGCTTCCAAGCGAGGGAGATTGAAGTCAATAAACTAAGCCAGTTCTGCCAGCTCTCGTTTCGCAGTTTGAGGTTTGTATTCCCGCCCGATAACAATGGGGTGGTGCCCACGTTCCCACTGTTGTATGTGGGCATTCCAGCGACTACTGCCAAGTAGGGTCACACGAGTTGTCGTAGGAACAAGCTGAAGAAGGCGTATATAAATAGGCCGTGAAGCTTCCGTTGTTTGCAACAACCTGGGTCATATAATAACCCAGATTTCCCATACGACATCACTTCCACTTGTAATGCCCACCCACAAAAGACTTAAAAAAAATAAGCTTCGACAGACAAGAGTCGGCGTAGCTTAACTGGTTGAAGCGGTTCTCCGGAGTAGAAGGTTCCGGATTCGATTCCCGGCGTCGACAAATAAAGTAAAGATTTTTTTTTACACACTTTCAGAACGATTTCAGAGGTATGGAGGCGGGCGTCGAGTTTTTTCCTAACGTCTCTACTATTCCTCGTTGTTCTCGAGATGAACCACCTTTTATACATAGCGCCATTTGAGGAGGGGGACTTCCCAAGTTATTATACTCAAGCGGGAGCCAGCTTATCTCTCTCTCTTTCTCAGCTAGCTAATTCTTAAGTCTGTATGTCACGAGTCCGAAGGACTCGTATTACGCGACGTACCCGCCTCATTAGTAACTTTTAACAATTACGTACTCGAGGGTAACAGTGTCACTCTCGCGGACGCGAACGCGGCCGCTAGGAGTAGAACCTTTGATCAGCCTTTCAAGAGACCTCTCATCCCAGACCTCAATTGCCCTAGAAATCTGTCTTCTATAATTGCTAGACTCCACACTGGCCATCTTAAGGGCATGAAGATATCTCCTGATCACACTTCAAGATTCTACTCCTTCTTCAGATACTGTCCGCAAACTCAGTTAACACCTGATCATCTTTTTGTCTGCCAGGCCACCATGTCCCCTCTCTTCCAGCTTGGAGCGCCACCACAAGATCTCCTGTACAGTGACCAGGCTCCCGATCTTGGAAACATCATTTTCAACGCTTTCGTCTCCATATAGATTGTTTTCGTACTGGACAAGGACACGACGACATCAAAAACAACAACGACAATTCATAAAGGGACCTGAGGCTTAGCTCCTCTCCAACCGTGCTTCCACTGCGCGTGAAACGACATATCCTTCAGCGGGCGATACAGATCAACAGGGAAACACTCCCCCGTTCAGCCATTCTTTGGCTCTCGATCTTAAACTTCCACATCGTGCAAGCTTCGGACTCTGTTTCATCATTATCTGCTAATTCCTACCAGTCACTTTTTCTTCACGTCCAGCTTGTAACCTCGCACATTTTGCAGACGGCCCCTTAATTCTATGTTTAACTTGTTCGAGAATTTTCTCCACGTTTTGAACCTCGAGCAAAACCTCTCATTTAATATGTCAACTCCATCTTCTGTCTTGTCAGTCATCCATTACTCACGCCTTCCACCTCAAATTCCATTTTGTCGGGTAATTTTTATTGTGGTACGTTCCCCAAATCTTTCACTCTTCAATAATTATTCCTTGATTTGATTATAAGTTCCCTCTTATCTTTGTCTTCCTTTTTTTTTCCACCTCGAGACGAACACGCAGCTTCCAGAAGCGAATTTCCCAAGTAAAACTTTCTTTTCATCTTGTGTCTGTGGAATGTAGTTTGTAATTTGATTGCGTGATTTACTTTTATTTCTCAAGGATTTTGAATTTAATTTCTTTCCATTCCTTTTTGCGTTGTTCTTCAGTTTTAAAATAGCTTGAAGCATGTTACAAGTATAAGAACGTGCGCTGAAATTCAATTTTTGAACTGAAAATGTCATAGAGGCAGTGACAATTACTTTCTTTTAGCTCTTTAATTAAAATCTTGTTTCTAGTTTATTTCGTGTAATTTTTTCTACCCGTTTTTCTTCGCGAAAAGGAACACATCCCTATTAGTATTGTCTGGACATAGTTTTTCTTGTTTGCTGTGTTCTCGTAACTGTTGCAAATGTTTTCTTTGCTAACAATGGCTGGCAAGTGGTGGTGTGCCAGTCTCCCGGAAACCGTTGACCAGACGTTTCCATATAGCGAGAGCTCTGGAGAACGTGCTGGCCTGGGCAACAATCGAACAACCTCTGCACAGAGGAAGGTCAGTTCATCACGGGCAAAATGATGTCTGGCATTATCCTGTTGACATGTAGCGTGACGGGGACCTAATAGATAGGGTAGGGTATAGTCACAGGCCTTAACACATCAGAAATGTAACTGCGGCTGTCCGGATTACCGGCTATGCGAACAAGTGACCGAGATGTTGTAATGCCCACCCACAAAAGACTTAAAAATAAGCTCTTCAGACAAGAGTTGACGTAGCTTAACTGGTTAAAGCGGCTCTCCGGAGTAGAACGTTCCGGGTTCGATCCCCGGCGTCGACAAATAGTAACGATTTTCTTTACAATGTTTACCCAGTGGAACCCTCATACCATCATCAGCCCCTATGACGATGACGAATGCGAGCTGACATTCGCAGGACGCGAGCTGTAGGCTCGCCTCATGCGCCGTACCCGTCTCACTTGAGACTTTTGACGGCTACCCATATGGGGTTACATTTAGTCGTTGCCCTACGTGTTTGGCCATTGTTCGCGCTAGCTTCCATTTACATTGTCTTATCCAAGTTGTGAGGTGCCGTTCCATCTTCACTGGGGGATATAAGTTCCCCTCAACCCTTTCTTCTGCCAGTTGCGTGGTTTCCAGACGGAAGAAGTTGGAGTTTTTAAATTTAGCCAGTTATGCAACTCATGACTTGCAGCCGGTGTTTGTATACCAATCGACGGGTTCGCTCTAAAGAAAAGGTTCTGTGTCATTGCTGCTGTATGCGGGCATTCTAGTGCGTAGTGGCGAGCATCTCCACTTGCGCTGCCGCAACTGCAAGCCGGCGTTGAGGGGTGTTTCGTCCTATAGAGATAGGCTGTGTAAAGAAAATCTTTACTTATTGTCGACGCCGGGAATCGAACCCGGAACGTTCTACTCCGGAGAGCCACTTTAACCAGTGAAGTTGCGTTGACTCTTGTCTGTCCAAGATTATTTTTAAGTCTTTTGTGGGTGGGCATTACACCCTCCCCCACTTGAAAGAGAGGTAAGGATACGACCTGACCTCGAGTGGTGGACCTAATGGTTGGATCTTTGGCTACTAGTGTGAGTCCCTGTTCGGGAGCCATTTGTAAAGAAAATCTTTACTTATTGTTGACGCCGGGAGTCGAACCCGGAACGTTCAACTCCGGAGAGCCGCTTTGACCAGTTAAGCTACGTCGACTCTTGTCTGTCCAAGCTTATTTTTAAGTCTTTTGTGGGTGGGCATTACAGCCGGAAACCTCCTATGACCGGTAACCATCTATGTAACGTAATATTCCAGGTCTTTGTATGGGGTCGCTACCACTTTGGGGAGAATACCATAGGTAAATCGGCCCGTTGTTGAGGTATCCCAACGCCTTTGCCGTGCATTCATCGTATTCGAGACGAGCTGTTTCTTGTACTGTGCTCTACTTGGAGGGACGTTCCGAGTTACAGAGCTTAGGAAGGAGCCAGATTTCGCTAACTGGTCAGCCATCTCGTTACCCGGCGTCTCGCTGTGGCCGCGCACCCAGAGTGATTCGACAGAACATCTACTACGCTCCGATCACACCGCCCTAGCTAGCCCCCAAATAAGAGGGGTTATGTTCGTCAGTGTCTCGATAGCACTGAGAACCGACATTCTGACGGATAATAGTCTAACACCAGTGTGTGTATTTGTGGCCGGGGGGGGAGGAGGGTAGGACGCCCACCCATTCTACTACTTTCTGCAAGGCCATGGCCTCCGCTTGAAAGACGGTTGCCTCGCCATTCAGTCTAAATTTCAGGCTATGCTCCAGATTCCTATCCTTAAGTACACAGAATGCACCGCCCACATTGCTTTCCTCTTTGGAACCGTCAGTGAAAACTTCGTACACTTCATCCGACTGATCCTCGGCAGTCCAAAGACAAGTGAGGAGATCCGCCGAGTGTACTCTCCAAGGCTCCATCTTTGGTTCCAAGAGCGCCTCCATGGCCTCTACATGGAAACAAGGATGTTGCATTTTTGTCCCCGAAAGAAGGGAGCTTCCTGGAAAACCATGGTCCCACGGGGGATGCCTACCAGTAGGCATTGCTCGGGCAAAGTATGCTAGTGCTCGTCGACTCATGACTTGCTCTACTCTTTCCTTTACCCCATGCAAGTGAGTGAAGAAATGAATGGTCGTTTCCCTCGGTGCCTCCAACACACGAATGCGGCCTTCACGATGCTGTCTGAAGAACTGTGATTCGTCTGAAAAGACGACGTGACGCCACTCTTGGGTCCATGTTCATCGTTGAACGCACCACTGTAGGCGCGCGTGTCTCTACTGAAGCGTCAGGTGAAGTCGCAGCAATGGTCGCCGTGATGACAGTCTGTGATGCTGCAGACGTCGTTTTGCTGTCAAATGCTGACACTTGTCGGCAAACGACCCAAGTTCTTAACTCAGGGCACTTGACGTGGCTGTGCGATGCCACAAGACCGCGCGAACTGTCTGTTCTCTCGGGCGTCAGTGACCAGGGGCCATTGAGATACCGCACGGCATTCTGTATTGCCCTCCTGGACCCATCGATTCCACGAGTCATGGAATCTCGACCAAAACGAGCAGCAACATCGTGGAATGATAAATCGCAGGCCCAATAGGCCACGATCTTGCCGCGATTAAATTCCGACAAGTGCTGGTAGGCGTTCCTCCTTCATACGTGAGGGATAACAAGAATTTTACACAAGCAACCAGCCTGTGAATGCAATTTCTGTATGAGAATCTCGCTTTAGAGTCTCCCCTTTTATACAGCTTGTGGGTGGTGTTACTCTTACCTGTTCTGCGAGCATGCGTTGAAGTGCTAATTGTTTGTTCATTCCAGTTTCGTGTTTGTTGCGTGCCGCCTTCAAGGTGTACCAATTTTAATGGCCAGCAGCGTAACAATATCATTTTGCTAGAAAATGACACTTGATCACCTTACTTTTCCTTCATTGTAGCGTACATTCTGCAACTTATCACATAGCAGATCGCGCAATGAGATATGGATACAACGGAAAAAACGCCTCCTCGCGCTTGCGATACGCACAAATATTCATTTATCTTTGTTCAGAGTGAGTAGGAGGTAATGATAAACCTTCACGTAATTTGGGAAAAGGTTGTTGTTACCCGTTCCTGAGAATTTATGCTTAGTTATACTAGATTACTAGCCTTTGTCGGTACGGTGGTTTAAACTGCGAGAATATTGTGTCTGAGTTATTTTTTTTAAAACCCATTTAGAAGGCGTAACGGTGTAAATGTTGCTTTTAAACCGACGGAAACTTTAGGAGAAACATACATCGATGAGCCAACATATTATAACCACCCCTATACGAAAGGGATGAGAGTCTCTAGCTGACGCGGAGAATGTGACATGGGATACGAAAGGTATGCAACTGGTTCCGAGGTACAGAGGGATTATTCTGTCGGCTCCCTGTGCATATAAGGGGAAGGCTGGTGATTTAAACGAACTTGACGAGGGACAAATTCTGATAGTCAGCAGGCTCGGAACGAGCATATGGATAGAAAATCTCGTCGGTTGTTTATGGGAGTCGTATTTATTACAATAATTTATTTAGGTCTTAAAATACAAATTAACTTGCTTTCAGTCAGAAGTGCTTAAACTTGGCGAATGAACAAAATTTATAACTTGTTAATTATACGGTTCAAGGTATCTCACATAAATTCGGGTGCTAATGTTTAGTACCTTAGTCGAAGTTTTGTCAAGACAGTTTTAAGGTACTGGAAGTACTTTTATGAAATCTTTTTCACACAAATTTTTCTTTTACGTTTCTTTTGAAACATTACTTTTTATAGTCATAGTTGGGTCTTATTTGGTATAAGAATTTGTAAGTTAAATTACTTATCTGATGAATTCCAAGCAGGACTTGTAGAAAAACTTCAGTCAAGGGAATCGCTTGGAACCTCTTGCGAAGTCAAAGTACAAGTGTTTCTGCGAACGCAATCCGTGGTGGATATCGGACTCCGCAGCAGACGACTTTCGCGCGTACCTATGCAGCATCGTCACTTACGACTCCAGTGGAGCCGTGAACATCGTAATTGGACAATGGAACGGGGGAATGGTAGGATGTATGGCATATTCCAGGAGAACAGCTCCTGAGCACATGCGCTGTTGGACGTACAGAGGCAGGTGATGGTGGCAGTATTATTCATGGACAAGCTTAGGACCCATGTTTGTTGTAAAACACACCATGAAAGCTATGTTAATATCTTTGCTGACCAGTTAACCCCATCGTGACTTCAATGTTCCCAACCGGAACTGGTATCTTCCAGCAGAATAATGCCGCATGGGAACCAAAATTGTTCTCCCATGATTTGAGGAGCCTGATGGGGAAGTTCAGTTGATTTCCTGCTCCCCCCGAACTCTTCGGATATTTGCCTTATTGAATAAAGTCATGGAAGGCCAGCTCAGAGTTCACACACCACCTCCTCGTAATCTACATGAATGTTTTGAGCACATCTGGCGCAATCTACTTCTGGCCATTTACCCAGGACTTGTGGACTTCTTGCTACGGAAACTTGCAGCTGTTTTGTGCGCCGAGGGAAGACCAATACGATATTAGGTTTGGATGATCAGTGCATTAAACAGAAAAAGGAGATAGAAGGCTGAATTTAGATTATATAGGAGCGAATGAAATATGGGAAAAGCTACACAGGTGTCACCGAAAGATAGCTAAGTACAAAAGTAAAAGAAAATATGTCAATAACAAAAGAAAACAATGCGAGAAAAGTGCACTTGCCGAATACATATGGAAAGAATGTCCTGGAGATAGTATCATTGTAATGTCTACCCACGAATGACTTCAAAATAAGCACAGAAATACTCCGTCGGCGTAGCTTAATCGGTTAAAGCGCCATCTCTGGAGCTCTGGGGATGGCAGATCCGTAGGTTCGAATCCCGGCGTCGAGAAAAAGTAAAGATTTTCTCTTTACATTATACTGTATGAAAAATAAAGAAGGAGAAGTTATTTCAAGAAATATATTAAAACCTACAGGGAACAATGTAAAAATAAAGCTATAAAGAAAAAACAACACCAGATCTTTTAAAATTGAGTAGCATTTGGAAAGGGTTTTTGAAGATAAGCATAAAAGAAAAAGGAAGACGAGTGACGAACGTCTTAAACGCAGACAATAGGAGCAAATGACTGGTGGTAACCCATCACAAAGCAGTTAGAGAAGTCCCAAACAAAAGATAAGCAATCAAACACCAAACACACAAAGCCACTTCTGCCTGCCGTCACTAGTTGGACTTTGCCTTGCAAAGGAGCCAATCTCTGAAGATACTAAGGAAATTTTGTCGAAAATGTTAACGAAAAAATTGAATTCTGTTCTGGTATGGAAGTAGTGAAACCCACACAAAAAAAAGAATTGACGTTAAAAATACGAGAAAGGTAAATCAAGTTGGATGTTAGTTTTCATCTTATTTGTGAACAACTGTTAAATTCACCAAAAGGTTTACAATTGGCAGAGATAACGTGTAGTAGTTTTTATAGTGATGTTTATCGGGAAAAAGCCGTCTCAAATGGTAATTTCTGCCTCCGGAAAACTATATTTTTGAAATATATATATATTCGTTCTCTTTTCGATGCAATAATTCTGATCTGAATCTCTTGATTACTTTTTAATGTAAAATAAATTCTGTTTAAAAACATAGCCATCACCTTCGTTTGTCTGAATAACTACAGATGTTAATTCTAAGTCGCTTGTTACTGCTGCAAAGTAAGCTGTTATAGGCTTTTATGCTGACCTGCCAAAATATACACGATGTCGTTTCCTGATATACAATTAGCATATGGCAGAACGACTTTGGCCTTTATTTCTCTCCCCACACCACAAGGACCAGCGTATACGTTGGCAGGTCGACATAAAAGCCTATTACAAGCCATGTTCCGCTCTATGCGGCACGGTGTTGCATGTGAAAGAGCTGGTTCCTCCTCGTGAAGCATCGGGTGTCGTTTATCGATATCCTTGCAAGAACTGTGACAATGTATACGTAGGAGAAACCAAAGACCAATTTCGGTCCGAGTGAAGGAACATGCTTGTGCTGTTCAACAAAAGGACTATAAGTCTCAGTTGGCAGAACGTGCTGTGACCTCACAACATGAACCAGATTTCGAGTCTTAAGAAGTTTTACACAGGAACATCTCAAACAGAGGCAGTCGCCTATTCTTGGAATCGTGGGAATCCCACAAAGCTAAGGACAGGGCGACAAACTGATTCAACCAGCTGCAGAGCTCGTACCACCATCTTACACGAGCAGATGACACCAATAAACGTTATCGGCTTCGTCCCAGGCTTTTCCTCAACCCTGGAAATCCTCGGGACATCATCCACGGGAAATTTCCTATAGCCACTATATATATACTGCGACTCTCCCCCAGGTCTTCATTCGCCCGATGAAGGCCGTAGTCGACGGTCGAAACGTCGCGAGTTGCCGTGTTTCTGACATGTTATGTTTACGTACAACTGCAGTGGTTAAAGTTTCACCCGGTTACACAATGGTTTTCCAGTCTAGACTTTAAAGGTGTTTCGCTTTGACCTTATCAACTTCACTGGAAGCGCAGATTCGACTCCTACCACTTATGCTGTGCGAGAACCACTCCACATAAAGGACTTAGACAATAAAGTTGTCCAGCGGCCGTCGGCGTAGCTAATTGAGAACGCGGTCATTCCGGAGCTGAACGATCTAGGTTTGAGTCCTGGCGTCGACAAAGGGGAGTTTGTTACAGATGGCGTCCAAACTCATGAACCCAGACGTTAGGTTCACCACTCGAGATTAGGCCCATGCCCTGACCCCTCTCAAAACGCGGGGGAGGATGTTAGGGGGTTCTCCCCACAAAAGACTTAGATAGTAAGCTGCCCAGCAGCTCTTGGCGTAGCTTAATTGGGAAAGTTGTCAATACGGAGCTGAACGATTCAGATTCGAGCCCTGGTCGGCAAGAAGGGCGTTTATTACAACTGTCTATCTCTCAGTTTCGTCACACACAATCTATGTCTCAGTACACAATATTACATCAGTACACAATATTACGTCAGTACACACTCTGGTACGTCTCAGTTTCGGAGATATACAAACGCATGAAATTCAAACTACAATTATTATCACGCAGTGTACTGTAATCGCTAACTGCAAATTTTTCGATTTTCTGACAGACGAATGCTTCATCGCAGACACTGTTTTTCAGAAACGATGCACTCCTTTGCGCTCTGCACACGCTAAATTCATGGGTAATCCGTTTTTGTTATTCTAGACGGCACAGCTTGAGGAGACTTTTTCTTTTGGCTCACAGCTGGATTGGCATCGAACGAACAACGTTCTTTTGTGGATTGACATTTTCATTACGCGGTTTCAGGAGTCTCACCCATACAAATGGAATCACGTCAAGGGAACGCACAAAAGTAATTCCAAAGAGCATTTATTCGGGGCTCACGGTGACAGCTGCTTCTAAGCCTTCCTTCTACGTCTTCTTCTTCTTCTTCTTTGATCCAGAACGAATTCCGAGGTGGCTTTTGCACATAGTGTCACCTCACACCAACTACTCTGTTAATGAGAGAGGCACCAGAACTTAAGCAAATTAGCTGGTGTAAAAGTTTTTCGCCCTTTATTGCTCAAGTAACAGTTTAGAGTGGCTTGTTTTACTAAACTTGTTTTATAAGTATTGAAACTTCTGGAAAACTTATCTGCCTTTTCCTTTCGGGAAATTTAATAAACTGACAGAGTTATGTGCTTTGAGAGAATTGATACACTTTAGCAGTTATCTCAAGAGATAAAAGCTTTACAAGTGTCTGGGGAAAGAAAATCGAGTTATGTTAATGCATTCGCACTCATTACGCATGCGTAAAAAAAGCAGGGTTTCCGGAAAATGTTTGGTTGCGTTTATTGGAGAAAAGAAGCATAGAATAAGGGTACGTACAGTTCCTTTTGAGTTTTTCGTGGGGGGGGGGGCGGAGGGTGTAGGGAGAGGAAAGGTTCAGTTATAGTAACATATAGTAGAGGCTCTATGATGTGGGTCCGGAATTGAGACATTTCTCAGGAATAATAGTAAAGAGACGAGAGTAATGTAAACTGGAAGTTGTAACGAAACTTTGCCCGTTTGTCGACGCAGGGATTTGAACAACGGATCTGTCAGCTCCGGAGTGACTGCTTTTCCATTTAATCTGCCCCGATGGGTACTTGTGCAGCTTATTATGTAAGTCTTTTGTCGGGGGAACCTTGCATCCTCCCCCATGTGGAGAGTGAGGTCAGGATACCGACCTGATCTCGAGTGGTGGAGCTAACGGTTAGGTCCTTGGCCACTAGTGTGAGTCTCAGGTTGGGCGCCATTGTAAATAATTATCCGCCCTTTTGTGGACGCCGGGACTCGAACCACGGATTTGTCATCACAGAAGAGACCCCTTTTCCATTTAAGCTACGCCGACGGGTATTTGGCCAGCTTATTATCTAAGTCGTTTGTGGGGGTGTTTACAATGTCTGGGGGATAGATGAGGGAAAGGTTCATGAGGTGATATGGTGGGGGTTATAGTCATGAACTGAGACTTGTTTACTGAGTGATCGCATAGAGGGAAGAGTAATGGTAATTAAAGTTTTGAGATATTTAAGGGAAAGGTCCACTTATGATAATATAATGTGGGCGTCCGGAATTGAGACTTTTCCAAGAAATGATAGTTAAGACACGAGGTTAATGTAAATAGGAAATTTATTTGGGTGTGGTATTTAAGGGAAAGGCCCGGTTATGATAGAATGGTGGAGTCTGGTGTCGGAGATCTGGAATTCAATAAACCTTTCTGTAAAAAAATCGAACACCAAAAGAATTGCCGATCTTCCTCTCCCTTGGCGTTTTTGAAAGCTTTGGTGTTTTCAAATAGTTTATTTTCTCCGGGGTGTTCTTCAGTCACTGCCTCTCTCGGCGAAAACAAAAACAAACAATCATAAGCTTTTCACAATTTCTATTATGGTCATGTGATTTCTGAACTAGTCAGGAAATTGATAAAGGAACCAGATTCACAAACACCTTTTCTTGTAATGCGAAAGAAATTCATCGGGCATTAAACGGTCGCATACTCTCAAAGATGCTAATTCTTTTTCTGTCTCAGCCCGGGATCAAACAGGAATCTGACATTTGGTGCCTGTGTGGCGACGCCACACAGGCACAAATCAGATTTATAGACATTCTCCACTGCAAATTGAACCACGTTTTCGTGACTCAATTTGACATTGAGATGTGTGAGAGGGAAAAAGAGAGAGAGAGAGATGGAGATGAGAGAGAAAACATAGATTTGCCATGTTTTTCGGCTGCTCTGCTTTTTGACTGGACTCAAAATTTTGAAATTATTTAGACTCTGTGAGCTTGATATACATTTTAAACTATCTGAAATTCGACAGATTAGTGTATAAGTTTCCCCCACAAAGGTTTTCGTTAATAAACTGCCCAGGTACTTGTCGGCGTAGCTTAACCGGTAAAGTGGTCACTCTAGAGATGACAGATCCGTTGGTTCGAATTCCGGCCGCAACAAAAAGGACAAGTTTTCCTTACAATGGCGCCCGAACTTATGGACTCACCCTAGTGGCCAAGGACCCAACCATTAGGTCCACCACTCGAGGTCAGGTAGGTACCCTCACCTCTCTATCAAGCGGGAGAGGATGTAAAATTCCCCCACAGAAATACTTCGTTGATAAGCTGTCCAGATAGCTGTCGGCGTAGCTTAACTGGTAAAGTGGTCACTGTAGAAATGACAGCATGACAAATCCGTTGGTTCGAATCCCGGCGTCGAAATAAAGCACATTTCTTTACAAGTGAGCAGTGAGAAAGATTGGTTTATTGGAATTTAATGACACAAGCACCTCTAAAGGCCATGCCGTGCCAAACACAAGGTGAATACAGAATACTGAATGGTTAGGGCACCTCGCGGACGACACGTGACACCCAGTACTCACCAAAAACGAGCCTTTAAGGGAATACCAAAACAATTCACCAGTATTAAATCGATCGCGTAATTGCCTTGAAACACTAGATCGTAGGTGTTTCCTGTCACTTTGCTCAATGCCGAACGGAGGAGTCAAAGCAGCGCGACCTCGCACAAAAACATAGCGAACACTAGGTGCTTGTCTTAACCTCAACACTAAAGCGAATACGATAAGTTTCCGGCTTGTTCATAAGCCGTTACAAGAATACGAAAATATGCACAAATTTAATGGTAAGAGATGGAGACTGCACGTGTGATGATTCAAAGATTTGATAAAAATACATGCATTAATACCTCATTATTTACTGCCTTTAATACTGGAGAAGGAAATAATAACTAAGATGAGAAAGGAATTCACCACACAGATATATTAAAGTTGTCATACTGACTGTCACTCAGAGATGCTAAATGTTTTTGAGCAGGGTTTAATCCCCGTCAATGAGAGTTCTTACAACGGTCAATTTGTTCTGTCATATCTCCCTATTATGAATAACAAAATTGCTCAGATTCTGGTTAAATTCTATTTCCAAGTTGCACTTTACTCTGTCCAGAAAAATGAACCATGCAACGTTTACTAACCACCTTCCTGATTAGCGCTTAACATTACCATAAATTAGGGAAAAACAAGCGTGTTCTTACACCTCGGCGAAAAGGAATCAGTGTTAGTAACAAAGCCACGTCAAATGACTAGTACAACTGAGAAATAAATTTCTGCATTGTCTCGTTCGAAGGAAAGAATTTATGGCCTAAATTTAATACGTGTTGCTGTTTAAATTCGAGTCGAGCCTTTATTAAAGTGTAGCAGTGACTTTTAACTACAAAGAATTGCCAAAATTACGAGTCTTGAACGGGCATAGTTGAAGTTTACTACCGACGAAGTTGCCGAACTCTCA
>JJRW01S0000575.1:100935-111433 GCA_001188405.1 Loxosceles reclusa
AAAGATGATTTTACTACTTTTTCCTGCTACATCCGATTTTTTTAGTGCTCTGGCGCTTAGACCTTATGTGAATAACCATGCCTCTGCATTCTGGAGGAGACAATGTTATGGGTTAGGGGATGTTATCCTGGCGCTGTTTAGGTCCCCTTGTTCACATGCAGCCACGTCTTAAAATCAGATGATACTTAGAGCTTGTCGCTCACACGCACATCCTGTTCTGCTCATGCTTTACCCCGATGGAGATGGGTGCTTCCAACAGGACAATTTCCTCTGCCACACAGTTTGTTCACAAATAGTTTGAGAAGGATGATGGCGACATTACCTCGTGTCGTTATCCGCTCCTCTCCAATCACAGGATCTTAAAATTTCTTTCAAAACTTCAGGGACTTGAAAAGCGCGTCAAGAAGCTGAATCCACCGCCGTCCAATTTAACACAACTGGTTGTTTGGTTGGTTAACTGAAATTTATTGTTACGAGGCCTGTGAAGAAGATCATGTTGTAACTTGGTCGTCATTGAACCAAAGCCTTTGATTGGACTCTAGTGCAAGTGCTTTATCACTTAGTTGGCAGTTAAATTCATAATGTTTCTAGCCAAAACCCAATACTGGACATTTTTCTAAATTAAATCCTTTCAACGTAAAAGTTTCAATGTTTTGATCTTCATTCGTATTCTTCAATATCGTGTCGTGGTGAAGGCAATAGTCTTGGTCTTTGTCCCGCTTTACCTGGTCCATCCAATGAGATTCGTTGGGAGAAAAAAATATCCTCTTATATCGTGTAATATCCAACTACAAATGACTTTAAGATAAGCTCAGTTACCCCGTCGGCGTAGCTTAACCGGTAAAGCGGTCACTCTAGAGATGACAGATCTGTTGGTTCGAATCCTGGCGTCAACATAAGTAGTTTTTCTTTACAATCGCAGCTGTGTGTATGTCACCTTCTTCCGATCAGGAAAGAAGCGAGGGGAAATGACTGTTCTTGAGAGTTCGCATTGTGTAAATCATTGCATTCAAAGTACACTACCTGACACAGAAAATACAATACCGTGAAAGAGCAAGTAGAACTAAATGAAATTTACACAAAAACAGTAAATTGAGATTTAAATAAGTGATCTTACTTTCAAGACTTTAATGCGCTACAGAAGTGGAATGCACAGAGTGATGAGTAGGAAGTAGAACCCCCTCTTGGTGGCGATACGAGCAGCAACCCTGCGAGGTACAGATTCAATCAGCAGCTTGATTGAGTCTTGAGTCACGGATGACTGTAGGTTTTTCACCATCCACCACGGTTTATCAACCATTTTTTAACCAAAAGAAGCACCTGTGAAACCAAATTTATTAGGCTTCATATGTTGTACAGGTCTATACAAAAACATAAAATAAGAGTGTGCGTACGGAAGTCAGCCACTACTCAAACCGCAGGTCCTTACACCGTATACTAAGGTTCTACTGATAGTAGAACTTACTATCTACTGATAGTAGTCCTGAAGTATCTACTGATAGTAGACTGAACTACTGATAGTAGTACTGATAGTAGACTGAACTACTGATAGTAGTAGTACTGACTGATAGTAGTACTGATAGTAGACTGAACTACTGATAGTAGTATTGATAGTAGACTGAACTACTGATAGTAGTACTGATAGTAGTCCTTACAGCGTATACTAAGGTTCTACTGATACTGTAGAAGTTCTACTGACAACCACTTTAAAGAACTTCGACATGCATTCTCTTACTAATATTTTTACTTTTCAGAAAGATGGATGCTGAAAGTGTTCCGATTCGGGACAACCGAAAGATAAAAAGTAATATTCAATCTCTTTGCACGTCCATAGAGAAGAAAGAAAAACAACTGAATGAAATTATTGCTCGTATTAAGGGTAGGGAAAAGTTATATTTATTTATTTTTAAATTTTACTGGCTAACAAAAGATAAAATAAGGGTCTTATTTTGTGTTCATGGCGAAAACCAATGCGTGTTATTATTTGTAAATGGTTTGACTGAAGTGCAATAAAAGTACGAATATATTTTAGTGTAACATACATACACTACTTGACAGATAGAATGCAACCCGAGGAATATATCTTCGCATAAATATGCAAACTCCACGCTGTTGATCCTGAAGTTCTAGTTGGTCACGTAATTATTCGGTGAAATAAAGGGGAAGAAAGCATCGGATGAGAAGACATTTGTTCCTTTTCCCTCCTACGACAACCCATCTTTTGAGCTGTTTAAATAACAAACATGTAGTTGAATAGATGCGTGGGAGATGTCGCCGAAGGCAGTTTCGCGCAACTGAAAGTTTCACGAAAGGTTTGATTATAGGCCTACGTATTTCTGGTAAGTCCTTTCGTCGTATCGAAGCTGAAACACACTAAGATGCGTAAACTATGCATAAGATCTAGAATGTATGGTTTCAAGAAGCGAATGTCAATCGTCGCAGGGGTACAGATGCATCTAGGCGAACGTTATCACGCTCGGACTGGCGTATCCTAAGGCATGCAATGGCTTCCCTACATTACAATACTGTCGACATTATGTACAGTATTCAGCAAGCATTGGATTCTGTAATATCAACTGGGACGCTTTATCGAATATAAGCCGAAATAGGCTTGAAGTCAATCCGCTTTGGATTTTGACATGAAACCACCGAAGGGAAAGATTACAATGGTGCTCGGTCCGAGCTTCGTAGTGTAATGATTAGCGTATAACAGTGTTTTGGTGAAGAATCTTGTTTCTGTCTCTCGAATGCCAGTTACCGAGTGCGTGTCTGGATATGACATGGGGGGGGGGGCAGATCCAATCCTTCTTCAATTGTGACACGCCATGCTTCTCGATAACGAAGTGTCGTAGTTAAGGGTGTCATCAGCATCAATATGCGGTCACCTGTAGTTTGCATTAGTGGAACAGTGACGGTACGTCGATGCGCAGATGAGGTGCTGCAGTCGGTTTCACTACCCTATCTTCAGAGGTTGCAAAATGCTGTTTTTCCCCTGCAAGACAACACGCTGCCTCACAGAACAAACATCAGCAGGCAAGCCTTGTAAGACATTTAGATGCTTCCCTTACCAAACGGTCTTTAGATCCCTCCCTCTCCAACAGAGCATTCGTGGAAAGAAATTGGCAGTCGTTTGACTGCCCGAAACTCGAACGGATAACGAATTGTGGGTGATGGTGGAAAGCATACTGGTATTGTCAGATATTTGAAGGTACTATCTGGACTGTTGAATCTGCACCTCAAAAGAGTGAGGCTCGTATTGGCCAACGAGGTGGTCTGACATCTTACTCATCATTTTATTACGGTAATACATTAAAGTCTTGAAAGTAAGATCCTTTATTTCTATATTAATTCTCGTCGCTGTGTCGATTTTTATTTAATTTTTCTCGTTCTTTCATGGCGTTGCATTTTTTCTGTCAGGTAGTGTTTATGTGTGTGTGCATAGGGATCTTTTGAATCTTATTTTAACTAATTACTAAGGGTTTTGTTTGCTGCTTTCTGTGAAGAGGCTGTGGTTATTTATTGTAATAAAATATTTTGGCTTTATGCCTTAGTTTTCACGCTTTTGAGTGATACGTAACATATTTATTATAATACGCAATTATTACAAGCTACGTACCTGCACTCAACTTTATAACTATATAATATAAACTATTTAGTTGTACATAACATTATGGTAACCCACTACCAAATGTAGGACCTCCTTCAGCCCGCAAAACTATGACACCTGATTCGATGAATGGACAATTGAGTCTGATTTGTATGGTACCCTATTCTCAACTGTAGGTCCTCTGCTTCTCGCACATTTTGGGGAGGTGGTGATATAGAGTGAGCCCTCATCTCCAATTCAAACGACTAATGTTCGATTAGGTTCATGTTCGGTGAATCTGGAGGACATTGAATTAAATGAAATACACCATCATGTTTCTCGAACCACTCCTTGACGATTCTGGCAGTGTACAATGGCGGATTCTTCTGTAGCTAACGACCTTCACGAGATGCAAGCACGGTTTAAATGAATGAGTGAAATTTTTACGCAGCAAAGTTCACGTACCTGACAGCTCTCAGAGATTGTTGACCTGTAAAACTAGGTCCAAAAGTTTCCCAATGAAACATCGCTCACAACAGCACATTCTCATGTGCTACCTTGTATATGATCAACAGTGCATGCAGGTGCAAAGCCCTCTATGGTAATCAGAGTCCGCGTGATACAGCAACAATCTATATTTCGCGGACCAGACGACGTTTTTCTAATCACTTAAGGTCTAATATACGTAGATTACCTCTTGGGACCATTTTTCGAGCTGCCTTACACGGAGATTAGTGTTGGAACCCGAATGGGCTTATGGCTATGAAACCTCATACGAAGAAGGATTCGATGAACTCTGTTCTGGGAAAAATTTCCGTGTTTACCATTCTTGTAGCTAAGAGTTATTTGTCGTATTGCGGCAGTGCCGTCATTCTGGAAAAATGTGTCGTAGTCTACGCTGACCTATGGTATCAGTAAGAAGCAACTGACACACGGATGAAGGATTGTTTTTCATTTGGCCATTCTTGATATCTACTTAGTAGGATAGTGGCACGTGATCAACCCACGAGCCACGTAGTTTTAAAAGCAGTAGTTCCAAGACTTCGTGGCGTCCCTGAGGTGCCCGAGCCATGTAGTGTTCCATAATGAACTTGTGCTTGGCACAGCATGACCTTTACAGGCCCTTGTGCCAATGAACTTCAAACCAACCAACCAACCAAATACAAGACGTCGGGTCAATAATACTCCACTCAAGTGGCACAGTGGTACTGGTGACGGGGTACAGTGCTGAGGAGCCTGGATTCGAGATCCGGTCGCATGGGTGTGTGTGTTTGTCTTCTTGTTCATCTTGTGTTTTGAAAAGCATTATATCTTAATAGGTCCTTGAGTCCTAAAAAATCAAGCATCTGAGCGGCATACGTGAGCATACAACACGTACGTTGTTCATTGTGTCGTCGCGCTCGTTTCTGTAGATTGGGCGTGGTCATAATGTAAAGGTCTTCCGTTGTAGATTAACGACGTTATTCAGTAACTTTAGTTGGAAATTCCTAATTGGAAGTTTTTTCTCCATTTGATGCCCATGAATTTCATTTACTTCGTTCATTTTTCAGCGGTGTTTCTAAGCCACAAAACAGGACGTCTGATGCCCGTTTAGTATCCCAAATGCGATAAACAACTATTGCATGAAAAGGTTCAATATATTTCAATTCCATATAATTTAACTTTCTCAAAGTTTATACTATATAGAGTTTTCGCACTCCAGATTACACTGTTCTGGCCGTAGTTTTCTTCATTTTCCGGAGATCGGACTTCCATGACAGCAGAATGTTTAATTTGTATGAATAAGGAATTTAGATATGGTAAACACAATACAGTGAGACTCATTTATAAATTTATATACACAACGTTAAATGGAAATTATGGCATTTCCTCGATTATCTAACTTTTTGGCGTGAAGTAACATGTTAAAAAAAGTAATTTAAGTGTCATCTTTATCAATACAATACATGTAAAAAACATGCTTAATACTACTGTCAGGAATGTGAACATGAAAGTGTACCGCCTTCATCACCTAATAGTACGTTCACATTTATTTCAGGCCTTTGTTCGTGGATGAGTGAAAACATGATGATGATTGAAGAAGTCGACGATTTCACTACACTTGGGAAGAAATGCTCTTCACCTCGAGCTCAAAGGGCAGCAAACAGCGAGAAGAAGAAATAACATCGCTCAAATTATGCTCATATTCTTATTTGTTTCACATGAAACAATTTACTGATTTAAAAGAGATATACGGGCGTGTCATTTTAAATTAAAATAATCGGTGTACGTTTTCAGAAGTAATAAACGATAAATTTCAAAGCGGTTCATGTTGGAGTGAGAAAATATCCGCTGATCCTCAAAGCGGTTTTCAATTTAGCTTAGTTTGCATGGGTTCAAGGAGTCATACACAGAAGTGCGTAAAAATTTAAATACCTCTCTGTTATCTAACATCCCACTTCGGGGTCTGTTGAAACACGACGGGACACGGATTCAATCAGCTTACACACGTAATCTGTAAACAGTGGAGCTCGTGCTTCCTGAAGAATGATCCACAGCGCTGTACGATTCCTTGGTAGCGGATCTCAGCGCTGAATAGAACGTTGCAAAGCATGCTACTTGTGTTCGATAATTCTGGGATCAGGATAACACGGAAGTCAGTTAAAGAGCCGAAGCTCATATTGCTCAACCTATAATTTGGAGACTGTGCATGTGTGCGGTGTGGGGCCATCATAGCGAATACATTACATTAATGGGCGTAACACATCGGAAAAGATCTAATGTGTCCCGATCTTAGACGTTTATCGACGTATGGGGGAGGTCTATATTGTGCTAGCTGAATGAATCTCCGAATCATTATGCAGTTATCACAAGCCTCTTCTTTGATTTGACTCTAGATACATATCCCTATGGGGATTTTATTCACAAGCAGACTCCGCCATCTGTCCAAATCGGAAACGTAAATTGTCAGAACAAACTACTTGTTTCTAGTCTTCTACTATCCAGTGACACTGTTACCCCCTTCAAACGAGGAGCAGAGATTGGTGGTGCAGAGTATGCAAGAGGCTTGATTGGGGCATCAGCCAATATCATGAAGGAAACATTGTGCGGTACTCACACTGCTGGTCTTAAATGCTCCATCATTGATTTGTGAAGTAGATCAGAAAATAATGAATGACCAGGGTTAAACATTGGAAGATGATCGTACGCTGGTCGTAAGCACGTACGGTTCGCCAACCATACGTGCTTACGACCAGCGTACGATCATCTTTCAATGATTTATGATGTGATTTGCCCCAAAGTTGCACGACTGTCGTCGGATAATATGTGACACCGATCATTATCTTTGAGTGTTTCTCAACGGCACATACTGCTGCCTTGCGGTGTGTGTGGAAGTTTTATTGGATTCCATATAGTCGAGAACATGCATTGTACTCCAACTAGAATGGTGTCTATATCTTCGTTATACAATGACTCATCTCACAGGTAACTACTACATACATATGGTAGTTTAAAGTCGCTTCAGATTATGATAAGCTGTCATCCTAGCAACACTATCAGCACTTACGATCATAGTTAAAGCTTCCACAAATGTCTGCCGCTGCTTGCGGACAAAACCATTCAAGCGAACGGAGATGTTGGAATGTACGTTATCCTATTGGATTTGCCTTCCAGTGACACTTTTCGGTGAGAACAGGAAATGACGTGACGTTTTCAAGGTGTACGAACCAGTGTCACACACTCACTATGTATTTGGCACAACGTAGGGTTATAATTTTTTACGTCATTAAATTCTAATTAACCAACCAACAGCATAGATTCTTTTTCCCCAGTATTTCTGGCACTTCAGTATGTAATTTCCGTTTACCCTTAATTATAGATGCGCTGTAATTTTTATTTTTAACGTCAACGGTGGAGCCCACCAAATATGGAACTACTTTTGGACGCGTGTTTGCCTTAGTGATACGGGGTCTATGGTGACTAGATTCGATGAAGTGGCAATTCGGGTCTGATTTGTATGGTACCGTATTCTGAACTATAGGTCTTCTGGTTCTCGTACATTTTGGGGAGTATAGTTCAGTTGTATCTTGTAGTTAACTTGTGAAACTCCTTAATTGGGGAGACAGGTGATGACCATGAAAACCAGTCGACTTCAGTCAATTACCCCCCCTCAGGGCATACTTATGGAAGCCTTAAGTAACATGTATCCAACATGTTACTTAAAAAATACTAAGCTCAAAAATTGAAATCAAAATAAGTATGTAATTAAAAATAAATAAGTTTTATAATTAGTTTATTGAAAGTTACAAAATAAATAACAAATATGTCTTCTATCTGAAAAATAAAGCAGCCAGTAGCTGGAATATGAAATATTTATCAATTCGTTTAACTGTAATAATCCCTGGCTAAATTCACAATTTTAGGTTGAAGTATCAATACTGGTTACTAGCAACGATTATTTTCAGCTTGCAACATAGAAAGGTTTCAGTTACGGTTTGTTTGTTTTTTACCTCTGTTACATATTAAAATGACCTGAGATTTTTTAACAAGACTCTAATTTAACAAAATTCGTTTATAATAAGCTTCAGCTAGGCCTACCTTCAAAATGTAATCATTTTAATAAGCGTTACCATTCTTTCTAGAGCTATCAAACAGTTTCTTGACGCGTTCACTAGCTTCGAGACTCTTGCAAAGGTCGATTCGTATAACATGAGTAACTGCATTAGTTTTGCAACGTCGGCGCTGGATGTTAGTAGACTGTTTTTCAGTGTAGTAAGCTGGGGTTGAGAGTTAAGAAAAGCACCAATATTAATAGGATTTCGCACTGATGTGGATTTTGTTCGTGCTGTAGCAACCTGATGCAACTTTTAGCTGTTCAGTTGAGTATAGCGCCCCTGACAGTGTTTCAGAGTCGCAACCATAAGGATTATTCCAGTTTTTCTGAAGATTGTAATGATTGATAAGTATTATTGCATATCCGCATTTTGTCAAAAAATGTGGAAATAAATAAATCCTTCTGGTTCTGATAATTACATTAAACTGTTACTCATTTTATTAGCATGCAGTGGTCTCAGAGAAAGAAATTTCTTTCTTGCAGTAGTTTCTATGTCGCTCAGAATTCCGGTATTTTACTTCAACTATTGAAATCTATTGAATATCTGTAGAGTAAGGCATGTTGTCCTATTCCACTCGGGCCATCTGTGTATACTGCCGCGCGTTTTTTCTGTAAATTCACTTTTCTGTTTATTCACATTGTTTTTTCCTCAGGGGCTCACCTTTTTGGTGAGTACGGGAGTGACGTTACGTCCCCGAGCCATGTAATGCTCCGCGTTCATCTTGTGCTTGGCACATCATGACCTTTTCAGGCCTAAGTGCTACTAAATTTCAAACCAACCGACCAAAATCAATCATGTTTTTCTTTTTTTTTTTTCTAAAGTCATATATTTATGAACATGGCGTTATGCTCATCAAGGATGGATCATGGCGACCGTTTCTAGAAATCTTATTTTTAAAGCCATTAATTGCAACAAACACACTTTGAGGACGCCAGGCACTCGCCGGACGGCGAGTGATGTGACGTTCCCGAGACATTTAGTGTTCTGCTAACGACTTATGCTTGACACAACATGGCCTTTGAGGGCCTTGTGCCATTAAACTGTTACGAGAGAGCAAATCAACCAACCGACGCCAGGACTTCAACCTCTGGATCTCTCAGCTCCGGAGCGAACGTTCTACCAATTGAACCTGGCAGCTTATTATCTAAGTCTATTGGAGGAAGGAACCCTACGTTGAACCATTAAGAATTGAAATTACCTGTATTATGGGATTTGCTCTGTCGAGGGACATTCGTGAAGGACTGTTTTACAGCGCAAAATATAGCATGAATGGCCTACGTCTACGTACCATAGTGATACATCCGCGTTCTTAGCAGCTCGGGCTAACGCTTTTCCTCGACTGCTACATGATTCTAAAGGGAAAATGGAGAACATTATTTTTTTTGCGAGTACCGGGATTTGTAACAAATGGACCTGCCACTAACAGTATTTTAACTAGTCACCCAAATTCGGATCCCACTCCAAGGGCTTACCTATTTGGTGAGTACGAGGAGTGACGTTGTGTCTCCTTAGTGCCCGAGCCATATAGTGTTCCAATATTCGGGCCTTGTTAAACTTCAAATAACCAACCAACCGAAAAAAGCACTGAACTAAGCTATATTAGTGGTGCATGAATATACTGAATATTTTTGTATATGCATTGGGCGATACTCCTCTCCCTCCAAGTTGAGGGTGTTTGTTCAGGCCCCAATGTACTCTCCCCAATTAACTATGTCAGTTGCTAAGGAATTACCCTGGACAATGATGCTCTGACCATCTCAAGATATGTTTCTCGAACGAAGACGGGTGCCACCAGCCAAGGTGAACGTCAAGTGAAAAGTGGTTTCGATTTTTTCTGGTTCAATTTCGTCTCACATCTGCAGAATTTGACGAATCCGCCCACCTAAGGTTTACCCACCTCCTTCGCTCTTCGACTCGTCGAAAAACGAAGTGTTTTGAATGAAACGTGTAATGAATTTAACCAATTCCCTTACTAATATAATTTCTAACATGCGAGCGCAGCGCGCGAAACACAGAATTAACATTATTTTCTCGCTGCCACTGAACCAAAATGCAGATTAAGTGAGAGATTTTTCACCGTCCGTAATATTTACTAGCGAGGCTAAAGACGACTTTTTCTGAAATTTCACAAGCTCGTCAGTGAAAGCTCAAACCTTGAGTAGACGACTTGTAACTTCTCCCGACTTCACATAAGAAGGCGGAGAGATAAAATTAAGAATACAAACAAACTGTGTATTTAAATAAAATTTAGCTACCACTTTAGTGATAGTCACAGAAATTGGATCAGTTAAGTAATATATTTTTTGAATATTAAAGA
>JJRW01S0000575.1:201797-212268 GCA_001188405.1 Loxosceles reclusa
TGAGTCTAAATTGTTTTCACAGAATAAGAGGGGTGATAGTACCCATCCAGACGAGCAATAATGACTATGGAACATAGGGTCGCATTCCACTCTAAGACGCAGAAAGGAGTACAATTATAATTTCAACATGAACTTACTAATAGTTGGAAAAGCAAATGAACGACACCAAAGGTTTTACAATCTGATTTATTGATCAGCGAAAAACTCACAGCAAGTGCTCAAAGTGGGGTACACGCACGTCCTTGCACCGTTCACACCGACGAAGGAATGACTGGCGTACCCTCTCGAAGATTCCGAGTGTTGTGTTAATTTTGTCTGCGGCAACAACGATTCTACGATATCTTCAGCAGAGTCCACAGGCGTCTCTTACACCAAAGATTTCATGGGCCAAACGAAGAAATAGTCCAGTGGGTTGAGCAAGGACGCCAAGCCACAGGTCTGCCACGTCCGATCCATCGTGCGTCGTGCGGGATATGTGGTATTCAAGAAGTGCCGGACCGTGCTGGAAAAGTGTGCTTGGGCTCCATCGTGCATAAACCACTTGTCTCTTTGGATAGCGAGCGGAACAAACTGCAACACACTGGGAAGCACTTGTTCCAAGAAGATACGGTATGTTTCGCTGGTCAAACGGACTTGCAAGATGTAAGGGCCTACTATGGAATCACCAAGGATACCTGCCCAGATGTTAACGGATAATTTCTGCTGGTGTTTACGTGGGATAGTGAAGTGGGAATTGCTGTCAGACCAAACATATTCATTGCGCAGGTTCAAAATGCTGTCTCTGCTGAATGTTGCCTCACCGCTAAATAATACCAATGCAGGAAATCGTGGATCGGTATTCTTCATCTCGAGCATCCACTGTAGAAAGTCTGGCCGGCGGAGATAGTCATCTTGGTTTAAACATTGCACCTTTTGCACGTGGTAGGGGTGCATGTGTTCCTCATGTAAAATACACCACGCCACTTTCTGAGAAATACTCATTTTGTATACTATCGCTCGCGTACTTGTGGAAGGAGCTTCTTCAATGCTCGCCAAGACTCGCGCTTCCATTTTTGGCGTTCGTACATATCGCGAACGTCCTGCATCGATGTTTGAGATGGCAAACGAACCGATGTCTCGCAGTCGTCGATCCACACTGGCGAAGGTCGGATGACTTGAAATACGACGCGTTGGAAACCGCTGCTCGTACAAACTTCGTGCTTCGCGCCCATTCCCTTTTGCTTCACCGTATGTGAGGTGCATATCTGCCAATTCCTCGTATGTGTAATCCGCAATTGCCTTCACGAAATGCTTCAGACGATGTTATCAAGGTAATACTTTCACGTGCGGATGTTGTGCCGTTTTTAAAGGACAAAGTGTGATCTAATTGGCAGTCTACGGATCTTACTGTGCTGCTTCTTCTCACTGTACTATTGTATATAGTTTGGTTTGGTTTGATTTGTCGCACTGCACTACGTTCATGTCAGCACACGAGGTCTCTTAGACCGGTACCTACTGCTTAAAGCGGATTCCGAACCACTACGAACATCCATGTCTATACTGGGGTTCGAACCCGGAACCTGTGGACGGGACGCCAGTGCGCTACTGACCAGGCCGAGTATGATCCATCGATAAGACAATGTTAAAAATTGGTCGAACATCGAAACGTTTGGAAGAAAACAAGTAAAATGTCTTTATTGCTCAACGAAGAATATGTAGAAACTTAATAGGTTCGCGTCACACCCGGCGCGCTTCGAAATATCTTCTAAGGGATATATACAAAAAGTAGAGAAGTACAAAGGTTACTCAATGTGAATTCTAAATAGAAAACGAACAATTATTGCAGGTAATTTTCAGAGTTGCAAAATTGTATTCCTTGAATGATTTAAGAGAAATGTATATATTTACACACACACCCTGTATAAATGGTAAAAAGACGTTTATGAAAATTCATAGGAAGTTGATTCTCTGCATTGCGACGGAATGCCTATTTGCATCCTAGTCTCGATATAGAAACTGCTGCATAAAACATTTTGAGTGAAAAAAAATAGTTACAGAAATAGTGGTGGGATAGAATTGTAACATGAGAGCATGCGAAATTCCCTAAAGAAGCTTATAACCTAAAGAAGGATTCTAAGAAATATTTCCAGAGAGTGGAATTCCATTAAAAAAGGCATCAAGGTCGGTAAATCAGTGCCTCAGAAAAAAATAAAACGAGAAAGAAAATCTTAGACAGTTGACGAGATACAGATAAAATAAAACTACGCGGAAATAAATTGAGCTTATAACGTTGAAAGAGAAAGCCAAGAACATATAAAATAACATAAGGAAACTTTACGAAGAACTCGCCGTTTGAAACTTCTACTAACTGTATCTCCCAAAATAGAAACGAATTATTTTTCTCCCCAGCGAAATGTTAGTTTGAGATCTTAATCATTTTCATTATGGAAAATGCAGAATTTTCATTAACCAAATAAAATACTAGAATAGAATGCTCGTCCACAGATCCCTGTTTTTGAGGCAGAGTTTCTTTACATATTTTCTCAACCTTTTATTTGGTTAGAAGAATCTTTTCAATGCATGTTCTTTACTTCTTTACAGCTGACAGAAATATGGTTTTTCTCATTAAAATTCAGATTCTTACTCGTTGCTTTCTTTTTTCCTTTATCTAAAGGTAAAGAGATGTTAGGCTTAAACTGTAGTTTCACAGACACTTCTGTAAAAACTGAAAACACGTTTTTCCCCCTCGGACTGTAGTTGGCTCTTTTACGTCAACTTGCCGAATTTGTTACAGTCATCAGTTAGAAAATTCTCATTGTAGAAAAAAGAGCTTGCGTCAAAGAAATACAATGGACTATTCGTCCCAATAATCGCTGTTCATCTAGGTGGAAACACATTTAAAGTCACTAGCACTGACTGACAAAAAGACCAAGGTTCCACTGGTAGTTTCAACATGGCGCGGGCAAAACGTGTAATGTAACACTAATAATTTTAACACTAACCCTAACCGGCACACTTGCTCACTGAAAAAAAAGGGAAAAGAGACTTACGTCACAATGACGTCTGCTGGGCAGCTGAATAAAAAATCTTACGCGCGCCCCTGGCATTAGTCTAGCTGTCGTGCGCGGTCCGGAGGCTCACGGGGTGCTGGCTGATTCCAGGAGGATTTAAGATTAGATTCCCGATAATTTGACCTACAACAAGATAAGTTAAACTTTTTTCTTTATACATTAAATTGTATGTGATTAAATTTACATTACATTTGAATTGAGGTTCAAGCACATTAGAAGTGCAAAGTTTGAGATTTAGAAGTTAAACTTCTCGTTGTAAATTGAATATCATATTTAATTGTAAAAATTCATTGAAGTTATTTGGCTATTCTCAGCTGCTCAGTGATTTGCAGCCTTAGGGACTTGTAAAACCATTTAGACAAAAATAAAAAGAGTTGTTTTATTTAAACCTTTTGTGTTTATTGTCTCAAATTAGAGATATTTAAGTTAATTGTCATTTGTATTGTTTATAAGTTTTGCTTGGAAAATTCACCAGTGGTGAATTAATTAAGTGTTTCAGAAATCATTGAAATTACTTTACGTAATTTAAGTTTACGGAAATTGACTTTACGTCAACATGAGTGCAAAAAGAATGCACAAGCTAGCCGTTGGTAAAAGTTCTTTAAGTGAACGTCTTGAAGGTCGGGCTACGACCCTGAACCAAAACGAATCTCATGCTTCATTAGCTAGTCCGGCACAGCCCGGCTTTTCAAACGTTGTTTACTTTTAAAGCCTTCTAAAACATGAACTCTATCCTCCCACAGAAACTGAGTGGTAGCAAATGGTGACCAATAGACTTATGTGTAACCGATGCCAGAAATTGGAATTCTCTAGAAGTCTCATCTAATACGATGTACATGGAACAACAACAGCTTGAAGTAGAGTTATTGCTAGTAATTTTAACTACTTATGTACTGGTACTAGCGAATGCACCATTTGATTCAAATATGTAGGCACGGTGAGTACCCTATTGCTTCTATCATGTTGGCTTGCACTCTTTGTAATATACAGCCGTGGCAATAAAATGCTGGAACAAATTATGGGAGGTATTCTCCCATACATGAAAGAACTAAAATGTTCCAATAAATAGATAGCTATAAATGAGTAGAATCCTAGATATGAGAACGTATTCTCGACGTCGTTACGAGCGAGAACGACAAATATTGCGAGAAGAAGAAATGTGTTTCCCGTATTCTTTACTACTTGCAACGAGTGCAGCTTTAACGACAACGGCTCATTCTACAACGGGAATATTTTTGTTTTGCGTTTGGGTACATTTCACAGATGAAGGAATCTACCTCAGTCATGGCAACAGAAACTGTTATAACAACCCTATGGGCTGAGGTAAATTCACATGAAATTGTGCGCAATCGAAATACCACTACCAACATGGCATATACGCAGTCCTTCTCATTCTCTCTCAAATTTACCACGTTGTCCTGCAAAGTCACAATGATCAACGTTACCTGCATATCTACGGGGGTTAGTGTCCGATTTATTCGAAAATTGTTTCTATGGACGTACAAAGACACATGTAGATAATGCATCTCTATCACTGGGCTACAGCACACTTTAGCATTTCTAAGGTCTTCAAAATAAGAAATTCATAGTTTAAATAAACCACCTCCTGAATATATAGCAGACAAATAAACTTAATTTAAAACATAGATCTCAAAATCATGTTTCTAATACAACCAACTTTAAACTGGAAAAGCCATGTATGAGCTGTTTAATCAAACCTCGGAAATTTTATTCCCTTAATATTTATAATTTCCTTGAAGTCGTGTGTAAATTTATAAAATCGCTACTCTTCTAACTGGTGGTTAATATTTCTGAATGTTGGTTCTGCCAGCCGCAAGATTCAACCCCATATCTTTGGACTCTGTGAGTAAATGATGTTACTTTAATTTTCCTAACAGCTCTTAAGGCACTACAGAATAATTTTAAAAGTATCCTCCATAGTGACAGCATTAATTGCCTATCCGTAATTACTTTTTTCCTTCGTGGTGTGAAGAAGATTGATTAGCCAATCTAATAGCCGTAACATCTTAATATAACTGTCTCGAAAACAAATAAGTTACTTTAAAGACAGAAATCTAATTGTGCATGGATTTAATAAAAAACTTCTGCTGTTTCCTGTGAGAAGGGACTTTAAAATGAAATATTGGAACTTTAATTTCAACCACCATATCTTTTCAAATCGGTGTATTTTCAAAGTAAAACCGAAATCAATGATTTTTTATTCCATCTGTATTTAATTTACAGAGATTTGCTCGGATATTCCAATCTGGTGGTTTTAAGTACGATCCATTATATTCTACATACTTGTGTACTTAGTTTTGTAATTGGCACATCATGGCATCTCAGGTTGTCTTGCCACTAAATTTTAACTAACCAACCAACCAACTAATCCACATGCTACCTTATACTCTCTTGAAGGTATAAGGGGAAAATATAGAATATTTAATGAGAGAATATAAGGTGGAATCACATACGCTGTATTTAATTCCAAATTCATTAAAAATATAAGACTTTATTGCTATTTGGAAGACATGTTCGCAAACAGAACCACTAGAATGCTTGGAACCCGAGCTATAAACTGAAAGTTAACAATTAGAGAAACGAAACATGACACACACACACACTATTAATATCTACCTTAAATTTCCTTGGGTGTAACGCCATCTATATCCATTAGAAGAGTTCAAGATTCGAAGGTTGGTTTTTGTTTCCGCTGAGTCCTAGAAAGTGCAAAAAATCTTGGTCTAAATTGCTTAAAAGTTGTGCAGTCACATACAGGGTGTTTTGTAAAGTCCTTAAACATCAAAATACCTTTTGAACGCATAAAGCTAGGGTTCTGGCAATAATGACTACTTATAGTAAAGTGATCATGAAGAGAATGCGCGCAGCGCCCCTAGAGGCAAAATTTGGACGCTAGCGATCCTATCGCAAAAACTGAGAGATAACGAAAAAAACGCCAATAGCAAAATGTACAAAGTCACCGATTTAGTGTGAAATGACTAATACATAAACCCCAATAATGTGATTACAAGGCCTGAAATTCAGATCACTCGGTATCCGATCACCAACGTAAATACGGCAGTGATCGCGTACAGAAATGTTATATTTTAAGACGGATGAAAATTTGTTATTGCAACTAACATGTATCAACTGTGTGCAATTTATTTTTGCATGACACGCAGAACTATGGCATGATGAATATTATTACTATTTTATTACTCTAAAGGATCACAAACTTCTTTTAAAGAATTTGTGCTTTGTAATCTCATTCGTAACGTATTTATTTAGATGATAGGATATCGAGGGATCTATTGCATTTTTGTCCTTTCTTCCCTCTCTCATAGATTTTGCGATAGGATTGCAAACTTCCAACATTCATCTTATTAGCACTATTTTGTGCTGAACTGTGTGTACCCGGATCCTATACATTGTACATCTCGTGTTATACTCCGCTTTTAATTATTTCTCTAACAAATCGTGTTGAAACAATGTAGAGATGTCCGAAAATATGTCCATAGATGAGTTTCATTTAAAAATTTCCCTGAAAGCTTTGCATCCTTCTACTTAAATATTCGGAGACTCAAGACAAACTTCACTTCTTTTCTTGAATTTCTCTCTGAGTTAAACTTTTCTTTCTATTTTACTGGGATCAAAGAAACATGGCTATCATGTAAGTCTGAAATAAAATTTAACCTACTTAATTATTGTACTGAATTCTCGCTTACACCAACCTGTGATTCCAGCGGCGGTGAAGTACTGATTTACTTGCGAGATGAGATACCACACATTAGGCGTAAAGAACTTGAGTTAAAATACCCTCTCACAGAGTGTTTTTATTGAAATTCTAAATCCTTATTTTATAACAAAAGACCAACCTTTGAAAGATGGGAATGTAGTGATTGTATACCATTCTCTTAATAGTGACGAATATACTTTTCTTAATGGTATTCAAAGCTTACTTGAAAATGCATTCGCCTTTAAGACTAATTGCTGTGTTGATGGGTGATATAAATATAAATATCCTGGACAGCAATGTCATCACACAGGAATATTTATCAATCTTGACAGGTAGACGGCATGCACAGTGAGTATCGCAACCGGCACGCATCACCTCAACAATAAGCAATTTAATTGATCACATGATTTCAAATCTCAACCAGGAGCTACTTTTTAATGAGATAATACCAGCTGATATACCAAACCATAACATGATTTTTGTTGATAAAATTTAAAAGTACCACCGTCCTCCCGTTACATCACACCTCATAATAAGCGTGCTTTTTGTAAAATTGCTTTATGAGAATGATAGCAATGCCGTAGCCGCACTCCTTGCCTAAATGGATTAAAGAAAAGATTCATACCAATAAATATGGCAAGAAACGTAATTGAAAGCTTGCAAGCAAACGGTAATCTCCGTTTGCAACCAGGAATGGTGCTCGTCTAGTTACTGAGGAAGTGGTTAATGAAATGGATGTAGCAATATCTACCGCAACTATCAATGCTACAAACTCTTGAGTAAGCGCTTGAGTGGTATTACATGAACTATCTGTTCCTCGACCAATAGAGGGTAAGTTTTTAACCTTGAAGGATTCAATTGGTGCAGTAGTTGAAGTCAGAATATCCACCTCAATATCTTGATTTTGTCCAGTGGTCTTTTGGCGCTACTAGAAGTGGATGAACAGTGGTCATCGCATATCCTGTGGAGAAACGAGACGCATTTCTTTTTAGACGAGTGGCTGATTCTCGAAAGTGCGGAAAAAAGATCTCAGGAAAAACACAAAAGTTGCTCTTTTTCGTTGAACTTTCGTCTGAGCTGAAGTCCAATCGGCTTTCCGATTGCAGGTTGACTTCTCTTAATGAACTTGTCAATCGTGCATCGTCAGTTAAATCGCATGAGAATAAATCACAGAAGCAGTAGCAGAAGATTCCTCATTCTGAAGTTATTCGCGAAATCTTATTTCAGGTGTTGAGAAGTGCTTGCGTTCTCAGCACCTGAACTTCTACAGCAGAAAAAGAGACTGCTGATCTAGACACCGTGGTCACAAACCCTATCGGCGCCAAAACCGTACAAAGGGAACTCCACAAGTAAGGTTTTTATGGACTAATTGCTATTCCGAAAACACGCATACGTGTTCACAATCGACAAAGGAGAGACAGTGATGCTAAAGTCATAAATCCTAGACGGTAGAGCAATCAAAAAGGTCATTTCGTCAGAAGAGTTGAGCTTTACACTGTTTCCAACATCTGTCCCAATTCACATGTAGGGAACGTTATCCCAAACATACGCTCCGTATTGTCTGCTACCAAGATTGAAACATGATGGGGTTTCAGTCATGGTATGGGCAGCCATATCATGCTATTCTGCCGGACTCGTCGTTACCTTGCAAGATCACGTCTCTGGTAACAACTACGTGACGATTTTGAGTGACCATGTCCATTTCATGGTGCAAAGTTTGTTCAATGATAGTGATACCGTTTATCAGGATGACAAATCCTTGTTCATGTGACTCACATGGAACAAGAGTGGTTTTTTCAGCACCAAGATGAAGTTTCACATCTACCGGGGCCTCCACAAGCACCCGATTTCAATATTATTGAGCCCCTGCGGTCATGTTGGAGGCAAATGTTTGAGTGCGATATCCACCTCCATTATCATTACCAGACCTTGCCAATGGTTTGCAGGAAGAGAGATAAAAGATTCCCCTTCAAATTATACAGGACTTCTATTCATCCATTTCAAGGAGACTGCAAGCAGATCTGAATTCCAAAGGTGGTTCGTCGCCATGCTACTCAAGGTTATATGTTTGATTTCGTATTTTCAGATTTTCGTTGTAACAAACTCCCTTTGCCGACGCCGGAACTCGAACCACTGATCTGTCAGCTCTGAAGAGACCCCTTTACAAGTTAAGCTACGCCGAGGAGTATCTGGCTAGCTTATTGTCTAAGCATTTTGTAGTGGGGGAATCTCATACAGGCTCAGGGTAGTTAGGTATACAGTAATCAGCAAAGGAACTCTTGGAATAGTATATTGTGTCGCCATTAAGAGAACGTTAATATTTGGATGCTGCCTTTGTAATGCAAGGTAGTGGAACAGCTCATACAAGGCTACTTTCTAAACAATGGCAGCATTACCACCGGGGTAAACCGGGCAACACCCAGGCAGCTTTGCCTACAAGGGCATCAAAAGGTTCATTTAGCCAAGCTTTTTTTGATTAAAAATGATGAAGTGAAATTCTAAAATTATAATTTAGGTGAAAACCTTGCTCCGGTACAGAAGATATTGATATTCTCCGTAAATAAGGAATTGAGCCATTCTTGCTATGGGCACAAGACATATCTAGTAAGTGCAGAATACAAGCAACGTTTGTTATAAAGAGATTTCGTGGAGAGAAGTGAATGTGTTAGAAATTGCTCCTGATGAATCGTGTGTATACGAGCAAAAGAAGTTTGGGATTGAAAGTTATACAATACTCTGGATAGTTCTATCATACAGAGTTTGGTAGAGAGATTAAAGGGAAAGGAAGAAGTAGCACGTAACAGTTCTCTCTTTCCTACAAACTAAATATTTTGATGGATTTCTAGATAATGAGACAGGTAAAGCGAGTGTTGGATTGACTGAATTCAGTAGTGGAAAAATATCAGATGATATTGTTGGTGAACTATTATTGGAATTGAAGTGTTATTTGATCAACACACATACAGACTTCTGGGTCAGAGTGCCGCGTCATTTGGAAATCTTGGTTCCAACGTTTCGACGTGATTGCACACATCTTCTTCAGGGAACTAAAGCTGAAATGACCTTCTTCTTCAGGGAACTGAAGGTGAAAAACATTTTTTTTTTTGTTTTCACCTTCAGTTCCCTGAAGAAGATGTGTGCAATCACGTCGAAACGTTGGAACCAAGATCTCCAAATGACGCGGCACTTTGACCCAGAAGTCTCTATGTGTGTTGATGACTCTGGCCGCGAAAGCTTTCGAAGTTTAATTGTTATTGGATGTTTGAAAGAAATAATTGCCAAGTTATGTGACAAAAGTACTTTGATCTGTGCTTAGAATGTGCAGAAGTTCATAACTTCTAACGACTTTGCAGGAATCGTGCCAAACACCATGATTGCATATCGCATATTTTTAACCATCCCTGTAAGTATAAGCAGTTGTGAACGTAGTTTCTTGTACGCTGAAGATCATAAAAAATCTCTTTCAGATCAGCGATGAGTGAGGGTCAGCTAAGCGGACTATATGTGCTTTTTATAAAATCAGAAGCATCATTTAAGTTAGATTTCAAAAAAATGTTTAGAATGTTTGCAACGACAAAGGTGCGAAAGATCTGCTCCACCAACCTTGCTACTTATTTGAATTGTATTTCTATATCAAATTTATCTTGTACTTCACTCTTTTGTAATAACACGTATTTTTCATTAT
>JJRW01S0000576.1:154988-169499 GCA_001188405.1 Loxosceles reclusa
GGGAGAGAGACTGTATTTTTCGAGACACAGCCTCGAAGTCGAAACTCACGACTCGGAGTCCAAAATCAAAAGTAGTTGAGCAGCTGCTTTCTCCTTTTCCGAAGACACTCCTCATTTGCATGTCTCGTGACGTCACCAAGTTCTGCTTTTTCCTCTTCCCTCAGTGACGTATGCATATTTTGGTTTTTTCGATTTTTTATTATCATTCATTACAACATGTAATAAGAAAGGTTTACAGCAACGTGTAGAAAAAAAAAATAAAAGTTGGTTATTTCCCCCTGCAAGTATTTCATTTCATACCTATATTCTGTTGAAGATGAATATATGACGTTTTCCATATCGGACGGTGTGGCGCAGTGTAATGTCCACCCACAAATGGCTTCAAAGTAAGCATAGAATTTCAGCGTCATCGTAGCTTAATTGGTTAAAGCAGCTTCTCTGGAGCTTTGGGGATGGCAGACCCGTCGGTTCGAACCCCGGCGTCGACAAAAAGTAAAGTGTTTCTTTACAGCAGTTAGTTAGCACAGGAGCAGCATAGATACTCGAGTCACCGGTTCGATTCCGAATCGCCGTTCATATTTATTTATTCTTCTAACAGTATTCTATCGTTCGATTTACCGACATATAATAAGAAAACATATAACAATAAAACCGGCATTTAATAAGTTTTTTAAAGGCTTATTTTCCTTATAGCAGCGTGTAGAAGAAATAATAGTTGATCAATCAAGTTGATACTTTACAAACAAAAACAAACAAAATAAATAATAACACGTCACAAATGGCTGTAAGTAATCTCGGTATTCAACGAAAATTGAATTTCGTACGGAACGCTACATCCTTGGATGATAACATACAGATTCGTTGATGACACATCACTTTAGAATCATTCTTTTTGCATCCTTATTTTTTGCATTGGTATTCTTAAATTCAACGCTTTCTCCTAAAGTAATCTCTAGTTATTTTCCTTGCAAATGCAAACGTTTTAAGGTGCCGAAGAACGTCATTAGAAAACATTAACCGAACTGAGCTAAATCATTGATGCTTCTTCTGATGAAAAGGAAAAATATCTCCCGAGGACTTGTAGCTTTATGTGGAACGAACGATTTATTTTGGACGAAAGAAGGAGAAGAGAAATTGGGATTCCAGCGACCAGAACAAAATACCTAGAGGAAAGAACTTTTTGCTTTAACAGTTTCCAATGGCGTACTATGATATAGAAAAAGAAATTAGCGCGACAAATCAAATGAGTTGTAACACGTATCTATTTCTTTCACTCTTTAAACAGATTAGCGGTAAATGTTACGTGAAGTGAAATCGTAATAAGAGGAGCCAGGTGAGCCAATTATAGGAAATTCTTTAGCCGTCACATTGGGTAAAATGCTACTGCAGTGATGCATTATTACAAGAATTACGTAATTATACCACCCAACTAATTCTAGCACCATTATGCGCAGGACAGTAAACATTATTGGTTTGTGCGCCATTTCGTGAGCACAGTTTGCATGATACTCTTGTGATATATTTTCTAATACAAAGTCGTTTCTACAATTTTTCACACACTTCTTCAATTAATTAGGAAGGGTCAGAACCTCAATCTACCAGTTGGCGGGGTTGCCAAATACCAGTCCTATTCTAAAATAGTTATAAATAAGACTAAACGCACTATTAGTACTCGCCACAGTGTGTATCACTACTCTTTTATGAGTAATTTAAATGAAATAACACTTGTAAAGAAAGTCTCTACTTCATGTCGACGCCGGGAATCGAACCGGGAACGTTCAACACGCGGAGGAACCGCTTTTACCAATTAAGCTACGCCGACGCTGCCTAAGAAGCTTATATTTAATGTCTTTTGTGGGTGGGCATTACACCCTCCCCCATTTGAAAGAGAGGTAAGGATATCCACCTGACCTCGAGCGGTGGACCTAACGGTCGGGTCCTTGGCCACTGGTGAGTCGCTATGTTCGGGCACCATTTGTAAAGAAAATCTCTACTTCATGTCGACGCCGGGAATCGAACCCGAAACGTTCAACTCCGGAGAAACTGCTTTTACCGGTTAAGCTACGCCGACGCAGTCTAAGAAATTTATATTTGATGTCTTTTGTGGGCGGGCATTACACACTAAACGAATTCATATTACCCTACATCGAGCTACACTCTTATGGCAGAACACTAAAATACAAGCATACCCGGCAAAGATTACTCACTCAAATTACGTTCAGTCACTAGAAATCGCAAAGTAATAAGTACATTCATATAGTATTATGATTTGTTAGTTTGTTTGAAGACATACTTTGAGGAAATTGGCTTAAAAAAATGTAGCACATCTATACTTTGAAGTTAAATAATAAACTATTATTGTATTTAAAATACGTAAGAGACAACATTTTGATGTGAAAATACCTTCAACACCCCAAGAATATATTTTTCTAAAATGTGGGTATTGCAATGATGAAATAGTATATCAGACAGAGTATATCAAACAAAAAAATAACACTTAGTATATCAGACAGTTCAACAGGACAACGAACTCCATGTGAAGATATCTGTTAGAATAGAACATACAGTTGTTAAGTTAAAAGAAAGACAATCACGTAAAATATGGCTGAAGCTTTCCTGCAGTCCATGTTGACAGTACAACTGAAGAAAGATGGGGTTCTCATTTTCAAATATACATTTTTCGATCAGGCAGTTCTAACTAAAACACGATTAAAAAGCCACGGCAGTACGAGGAACGATGCTTTCTGTGTAAAGCCTGGGTTAGACTATGTTTCAGGTCAAGTGAAAAAGGAAAAAATAACTTCATTGCGAGAGAGTTCGATGACATTTTGAAATGATACTATTTGAGTTCACGCTGAACGGAAGAGAGTTCGGGTCTGATGTTGACTCCATTGACAATGACGAAGTGATCATTAAAAGAAACGGCATAATGCTTCTCTAGCGAATCGATTAGAGGTATCAGTATCTTTGATATTTGGTTGTCCAAGTATACAACAAAACGTAATCGCTGAATCAGAGCAGTAACAAGATGAAGTCGTCTTGTTCATTTTAGCCAAAGCAGTGTTTTGCAACCATGTGCTAATGTGACTTCGTAGAAGTTGTAAGGCACAAAAGGAATGGATACAATAAATAACACTGTTAAACAATAGTCCTAACTTCTCTTGTGCAGGTATAGATCTACTCTATGAAACGTAGTTGTCAGCGTCTTGTAACTGCGCGATCTGTATAGTTAGAATGGTGACTAGTTTCGGCAATCGACCGAAATTGCCGAAACTATTCACCATTCTAATTATACAGATTTCGCAGTTACAAGACGCTGACAAAAACTTTTCCTCGAGTAAAAATATAACGCTTTATTTATCCTTTTCCATGAAGGGTGGATCTCGTTATTTAAACGAGTCGTGGGTTTACAAGTTACTGTTTCTCTGCTTTTCCTGAATAAATAGCGTCCCCTGGGAGAGCATCTACTTTGGATAGAGTTGACGGATGTGACTTAGCATCTCACAGGAAACTAGTTTTCTTTCTATCATTATAGTCAATTATTATCCACTTGCCTGAAGTACGATAATTTTTAACTTATGTGCTTGATACTTAAAGCTAATGTAAAAGAAAGGAAAAGATGAAAGTGGTATAAACTATTGAGTAATTCAATAGCATTTCTGAGGCATGTGAGTTTGTAAATCATACAATGAGTGAGAGGCTTCAATGATGTGACACATTCCACCAGGAAAAAAACATTGATGTGGCGCATTTGGTTTTCGCCGTGAAGATTAGTGTATGTGGTGTCCCGTGACTGTTCATCGGGCATTCTACTATTATAGCTGCAGTTTTACTTGATAATTAATCGCCAGCCGCTAATGCGCCGCAATGTGAAATTCGTCAAGACAGGATTAGACTTTCTCAATCTTATAAAGCTTTGCTAACTAACTCAGTATTATTGGACACTGACAACCAACTAACCACCTTCTCTATAGACGAGTTATACAGTTGGAAGTGGAAGGTGATTCTCAAGTGAAATAGTGCACCCTGCTCGTAAAAGACCGAGTAATCTGCTACCGTGGTGCCATTTAGAATCATTTTGTGTTTTCTAACCAGTCTCCTGTGTTGCCTTGCAATCGATATAAAGTTGAACTTACCTATGTCTACTAATACCGTGGATGATCTTTGTTACAGTAGTTTATCTTGGCCATTTATAAATTTATGTGGTATAACAGATTCTCCTGTCGACACCCGGATTTGAGCAGCTGATCTTTCAGTTCCGTGTTGTGCGTTCTACCAACTGAGTTATACCGACGGCTTCAGAGGCTGTTCGTTAAGAATGTGTCTTTTGGGAGGGGGGATAACCTCGCAGTATATGTAACTTTTTAATATTTTCAATGTTGTCAGTGAGTTAAGCTCTTCGCAATAAAGGGCATCTGTTTCTAAATAAATGAAATTTAAATTGAAATTATGATTCTATGTTAATTAATTCTTAAGAATATATGCAATATCACTGCTTAAAAAGTCACACAGCAATACGAAACAAAAAGAAAATCTGGAAAAACAAATGTCTAGAATTACGAGAGATCGATTTAATGGAGCAAAAACGTGAGTAGAGGGAGGTACTAAACCCGTGCAAATTGTTGAGTGATAAATTGTTGCGGACACAATCAAACTGAGCTAATTTATATTTAACGGCATAAACTTCACCCTGCTACTCCCCAGGAAGGTTTGGTCTGTTCTAATTCGCTATCGGTAACACAGTTCCAATGCAAATGCCTCTAATGACTACTTAATGGCACGAGACACATTCTTCCCCAACCGTCCATCTTTCTGTCTGATAAAAAGAACATAAAATAATGCCGAGAAAACAGATTTGCTAAATCAATTTACAAATGTATCATTTCCAGATATATATACATATGCAGATTGTCCGATAATTATTGGACACATTACAGAATTGCGTAAAGAAAATAGAAGACATAGAAACAAAATGTCTTTGTTAACTTTAATGTAACTGCAAAAGTCAATAAATCTCGATATGAGACTCGTTGGTTGCTCGAAGTATGTCTCGATTTCACGCCATGTATTTGCAAGCATCTGGGGGAGGGGGTTATGAAATTAATAGCAGCTGTAATATGCTGCTTCAATTCCTGCAAATTAGTCCAAGGCGTGTGACGGACACGATCTTTCCCATAACCCCACCTAAGAAAATTCTTCTTGACGTTGCTGTACAGTGCCAGTTTCTTTAAATCTACCCCTTAATTGAATTCGTTGAAGGGGATGATTACAACCATATTCTAAATGGTACCGTCTTTTTACATTAATAAAAAACTTTAATTCCGCAAGCCATAACAAACACACATCATGATCTGCAGCACGATGTAATGTCCACCCACTAGTGACTTTAAAATAAGCTACTCAGGCACCCTGTCGGCGTAGCTTAACCGGATGACAGATCCGTTGGTTCGAATCCCGGAGTCTACATAAGTAAAGTTTATCTTTACAACGAATTGTGGGCATAACTACAGAACATATTGCGAATTTCTCAAACAATCATCATCAGACCACACTTAGCGCCATCTACCGGATTCCTTGAATAACAATGCCGTGAAACAAAACATTAGGAACCATGTCAGTAATACGTGACATCGAAAACAGCCACTGCTCCTATAATTTCAGTTTTACATAATTTTATAATGTGTTCATTAATTCGCGGTCACCCTGTGTATTGTCCTGTGAAACGATTACGTGTATTTTTTCCTTGAAGTTTCCTAAGGCATTGTACACCAGGTTTAATTTCTCCTTCGTAGACTGTAATATTAAAATAATTGTTTCCGGTCTCCATGTGTACAATGTTCGATCCTTGCATTATTTTCCATTTGGATGGAGGATACAGTTTTGGCTCCCAATATCATTCATGACGCCTATGTAGCTCCTGGAATAATTTGTAAAGAAAATGGCCTTTTATGCAGTCAAGACTATTCGGATACAGCTTCCGGGGACGATGACTATGATTTAAATTTCTTAAATATAATTTTCAAAATAATTAGGGGTGCACATAGCTTTTACGACATCATGTCTATTGATGCATAAGTCTATCGATACATAAAGTGAATTGTAAAACAAACAGCTTAGATAGTGAAAAAGAAAACATAATATACAAATCATGGTTCGTGACTTCAGGTACAAGAAAAGGAAGTGATGGAATCGAAATTTTATGGAAGCTTCTTTTTTATACTGTGTCGCTCGTAAAACGCAATTGATTTGACAATGTCACCACAACATAATTTACCGGAATCCGTGGTCTCTCTCTCTTACGAATTATCGGGAGAACGCAGATAGATAAGTAACATTTCTCTTTAGGTAGTTTGAAATCTTATGAAAGGTTATCTGCTGTTATAAATCCATAGCACCCAATGCACTAATGGTCCTTGTTGACGCGGTGCACCGAATACAAATGCAATGTTCCCTGCGGCGAATACGTATGCGGAACCATTTTCGCGTAAACTAAACTGCGATTTTTCAGTGAATACGATGGCATGCCACCCAGTGCGCTACTTACGGCGTTCGATGCAGCGTTGAAATCTGGCTGTATATTGCTGGGGTGTCAAAAGTAACCCGAGAAGCGCTTTGCACCCCTGTAATCCAGAAAGTAATAAACGGCGGCGAACTCTGAAAGATGTCATTGGTGAATGACTTACTTTTCGAAAATGCTGTGCCATCACCGCATGTGACGCAGAACGGTCAGCCAAAGATGTCCTGTGAATTGTCGATCACCTGTAGACGCTGGGTGCATTTCAGATCCAGAAACCTTCTCTTCCCATCCTACGTCATTCTATGAACCATTCTCTGCATACTCTTTCAAGCACAGAAACATTCCTCCCTACTCACCTCCCAATATCACGGAAAGAAGCATTAGTATCTTTTATGCCAAAACTGCGTGTTCTGTCAATGGCGTTTATGTCATTGTGCGGTTGTCTTTCACGACGCGTGGGGACATTTTTACACTCTGTTGAACAAGGAATAAGTTTCCTATCTGTCCATGATCGGATTATAAATGAATCAAAGAAATTTACAAATGAAACGTTTGGAATTACCATTTGCATAATTTGGGATTTAAAGACCAGTGAGTCTGATATGATACTCATTTTCTCGTCATTTCCTCCTGTACATATTCTGGGAAAATAAAAGTTATAGCTTCATTCTCTTAAGGTGATTTGTTTTTAGGAACAGTAGTTTATATTAAATGATTCCGTAGCGTCTGTGGTTAACTAGAATGTGAAATAGCTGGCAACAAGATGGATTTGCCATTGCAAGGGGTTGAAAATCTGTTTGATTAGTGCCTCTCTGAATCGGTGGTGTTGTCGTCCGTGTAGGAAAACCCGGCGGCCGCAGAAAATATTTTGTATTTTCACAGCGCTTACTGCAGCGGATACCGAGAAAAGTTTCCAGCTGTTGAGCTCACCACGCCGCGAAGCTTGTAAAAAAATTACTTTTTGTCGACTCCGGGTTTCGAACTAAAGGATCTGTTATTCACAGAGCTACCGCTTTAACCTGTTAAGCTACGCCGACCTTGTATGTAGAAGCTTTTTCGAAGTCATTTGTGGGTGGGCATTACACCCTCCCCCATTTTAAAGATAGGTCAGAGTATCGACCTGACCTCGAGTGGTGGACCTAACGGTTGGGTCCTTGACCACTATTGCGTGTCCCTGTTCGGACACCATTTGTAAAGAAAAATCTTTACTTTTAGTCGACGGCGGTATTTGAACCAACGGATCTGTCAGCCCCAGAGCGACTGTTTTAACCGGTAAAGCTTGTCTGTAGAAGCTTTTTTTCGAAGTAATTCGTGGGTGGGCATTACAAACTGAAGTTATTTTTTTTTCAATTGCTTGAGTTTTTTTTAATATTATGTCAAACTCTCACTTGATGCTTCATAATTTTCCCTTGAAACTGCAATTATTGTTATTTAGATCATAGACACTACGAGGTGTTGTAAGGTGTAGCCCCGTAGTGTCTGTGATCTAAATTTTTGTGAGGCTTTCGCATGAGAAACTACCCACATATTCTCCAGCGTAGCTTAATTGGTAAAGCAGTTGTTCCGGAGCTAGAAGGCTCCCGGCTTCGCTAAAAGCCGTTTGCTACAAGTATTATAAACCTTTGATTACGCGCTTGTAATTTTAAAAGTGTGTACGGCTAAATCAATTTGCGATGTATCGTAAATAGTTGCTGCAGCATTTTAGCTCACTTCTGTATTTGTATTGATTTTTTTCGTTTAACATTTGTTATTTTACTTTGTCAATAAACAGGCTCTTATACCTAAGTTCCGGCTTATGTCTTTTTTAAGTGCGTTTTATTTCTGTTTTGGTTTCTATCCTGATAAATGTACTGTGTAAGAATCATCGTCATGCCCAGTAAATTGTAACGATAGCTTTTCTGAAGTTATTCTTCAGCAAATTTCCTACGATAAATCACATAACATATAGGTTAAAGCACCCCGTTTCTGAAATGCTCATGATAAGTAGAAGGTATTTTTACTGTACATTAAATGCAAGAAGCATTGCGTTGGTGATTTTGTCATCATCATATTTTGTGAGTAGAGAGATATGTATTAGCTGTCATATAATGTAACAGCTGTTTACTAGAATCTTTTCTTTCCTCTGATAACGATAAGCTGGCCCTGATAACAGCTGGCTTTTCGGTTGTTTTACGCACAATGGTGTAAATCCACACAGTATAATTAACAAACCTTTAAAACGTAATTACGACGTTTTATACGAAGTTTTGTACACGCTGCAAGGTAGAGTAGGTAAATCTAATTTACGTGTATTACGCGTTAGGATGGCGTAAAGTCGTTTGGTGAAGAAAAATTATAAAAAAAAGTTGTCGACGCCGGGATTTTAAACCGGAACGTTTAGCTCCGGAGGAACAGTTTCCCATCTAAGCTACTCCGACGGGATAACAGGGTAGCTTATTTGGAAGTCTTTTGTGGGTGGATATTACATTCTCCCCCACTTGAAAGAGGGGTCAAGGTAACGACCTTACCTCAAGTGGTGGACCTAACGGTTGGGTCCTTGGCCACTTATATGAGTCCTTGTTTGGACATTTTGGAAAGAAAAGTTGTCGACTCCTGGATTCGAACCCGGAACGTGTTTAGCTCCGGAGAAACAGCTTTCTCATTGAAGCTACGCCGAAGGGCTAACTGGGTAGCTTATTTTGAAGTCATTTGTGGGTGGATCCTTTGTGGGATTGACAAAGCAAAAATTTCCCTTTTTCAAAAAGGAACGATAAGGAAAAAAAAAGATGTATTAAAGTGAAGAAACCAGATTTTAATAAAACCTGCGAACAATATAATAGAACTGAAAGATAACCCTTTAGTTAAATTGGATTTTAGAATAAAGATATGTTTAACAATAACGTTAAATATCTTTTTTTTTCAGCCGGGAGAAGTGTTTCCGGTGCGTTGTGATATATGAGAAGCATCCCAATGTTCTCCAGTACAGAGAAAGTAAGTTAGTTTAAAAGCATGCTTTGTCTGGTGTAAGATGTATTCTTTTGCCAGAAAAATGATTGTTTCCTTTTGAATTTTCCCAGCTTTATTACGCTTGTAGATCACATATTGAAGCTGATCTGTGTTTTCTTTAAAGTGGATTTATTTCGGAAAAATGTACATGGTTAACTTGAAATATATACGTTTCGCAATAGCATAACTAAACTTTCACCACTATGTCCATCCATAAGTGTTTAAATTCATGTTGTATAAAAAGTGTTCAGATATTTGTTCCAAACCGAAACTTACTGTCATGTGATGGATACAACAGCAAGGTACGTTACGTTTTACGAATGGTTTTTACAGTGTGAAGGTGAACTTTCAGCAATTCGCAAGTTTATGTGTACAAGGTGTTTCAAAAAACTGCGACGAACGTTTGGAAGTGGCAGTACATACCGGAACGAACCATTTTCATCATATAATATGTAGACGGAATTGAAACGCAAAGGTGCTTATAGGACACGCAATGGTAAAACCGAGGAGGCGAGAAGCGAAAACACAATAATGATGTAAAAGTTGCGAAAGCAAGTTTAATGAGAAAGAATTACAGCAATTCCTCAAATCAGCGATTGGCAACCGTAATACATATAGAACAGCGGCAAAAGGGGGATAGGGGAACTCTCTGGAATAACACAGGCATATCTCGCACGTTCCAGCAGCGGCTGAAAGTCTGGCGATGAATACCTCAGCAAATTCTAGGGGAGTTTCATGGTCGCGATTCTCGAGCTGTCCTCAAAAACGAAATGGAAATACGACAGCTCGGGCAATCGTGGTGGCCAAGTTATAGGGCCACCTCGCCCAGTCCATAGAAAGCTTACGTGCTCGCCCTGGAAAGTTCACGTCCAGATACTGCCGCATATTTGGGTGGTGTTCCACCCTGCTGGAACCACACACCCCGCCGGATGTCTGTGGGCACATCCTTCAGCACGGCTGACAACACCTCCTGCAGAGACGTAAGGTATGTTCCTTTCCAATCGTACCACTTTTATTAACTTTTCAATTTTCAGTTTCGATTATCTCTAAAACAGTTTACTGCCGACATGGAGATATTCGAAATTGAAAAATGGAAAAGTAAAAAAAAACACCAAGTTGACAAGAAAAATCCAAATCAATAAAGAGACCGTTTTAGCACAGATGACGAAGTATAGGTTATTAAAGAGCAGTAGAATCTCAAAAAGAAGTGATTATGAAGTACTGCACACTATGAAATTAAAGAATACAGAGCAACATACACTGGTGGACGAAATTTGAGGACGAAGAAGAAATGGTATGTATATGAAAAAGCACGTGTTCTTTTAGACCAAAATAAAACAATAATAGTGCCAGCATGTTCAACGTGCTGTAATATAATAATAATCATGTTGAAAGGAAGTAAACAAAGTGTCGGAGGAAGGTATTTTTGTTACAGGTGCATATTGACCGATGCTATGCTTGTACAAAGGAACATGGCCACGGTGAAGTGCGAAGTCACTTTGTGTATGACGTGGAATCATTCAACGTCATATACAAGGAACTGCTTAATAATTTGCTCCCAAGTATTACTGCATAATTCAGATGTATTATTCAACATTCAACGCTAATATTTTCAGTGTCTTCAACAAACAGAATATACTGAACTGCCAAGCTTTCGGATAAATGGAAGTGTAAATGCTGCCATCCCCAACTCATAGAAATTCTACCTTGAACTTTACAACACCCTAGACCACGCATACTCCTGTTCATGCCTTCGAATGCCTTTCATACATAGTGTTTAAATACAGATAGTTTGCAACGAATGTACTTTTATATTCATAGCGTATGTTTATTCACGGTATGGTCTTTTCAAAAAATTCTAACACTCTTGCCGGGATTTTTAATGTTTTCCCAATTAAAGTTAGTTTATCTGACACTTCTTCCATTTCACTGAGGCGATTTCTTAGACCAATATATTTAGTATAATACTACATCCATGTTACACCTTAACTTTCTTTACATTTTACTCGGTTCAAACCATCTTAGTTCCCTAATGAGACTTTAACTGCATGTCGAATATAACACGTACACTATTTTTGTAGCATTATTACTTAAATTCACCATAAAACACAATTTTGATTTTGTTATTAACTTTACTGCCAGAATTAACACATGGCAGTTTATGCTATACTCATTGCAATCAAGTTCGTCTATCCAACTATACTTACGAACTAACGTACTACCACTACCAAAGATCAGCACTGAATTATATTTGTACTAAGATGATGTTCCATCTACAACTACATTGTGTACACTGCACTTAACTATCTTGCATATTTAGTTTTATTTGTGGACTTCTGCTATCCTTTTGATTAAAAAAATATTTTCCTCAGAATATGCAATTTATGTGCCACCGTCAAAATTATTAAAATATATTTCTGACAGACACCGTTATTCAATAATCTTCCAATCTTTCACAACTGACGTTTGTTTTCCGTTGTTATTTTCAGCCTACTGTTACAGCTACAGGTCGCTCAGCAAAGCTTGTAGCAGTCTCACTGGAGATGCACCTCTCTATTCCCTTTTCAGAGGTAAGTACTTTCGATTTTTTTCGGAAAGAAAATGATGATTATAAAAATAAATTGCTGATTTCTTCAATGAGAATCAAAAATTGCTGACTTGGACTTTGCATCTATTGACTAAAAAAGCTAAGAATTAATAGTAAATAAAAATTGTGTTGGACATAGAGTAGGCAGTCAATGATCCACTTTACCCTGTAACTGACGAGACTGACATTTAATTTACTGTTAGAACCAGATGAAGGGTGTGGTAACATTATCTTCGGAAAAGTACACATCAGATGATTGAATGATTGAAAATAAGTTACAGAACAAGTTGAAAAACATAGAATCGTTTAAAAGGAACATCGCGAAAAACAATATATTAATATTCTCAATGCAGATCTACAGAAGAAAACAGTTAAACCCGAAGGTGAAACAACTTTGATCAATATCCAAATTTGCTAGTTACCACATTCTTCCGAGGGGGGGGGAGGGCTCATCCCTTTTATTCTTTGTATAGAAAAGTTGTTGACGCCGAGATTCGCACCGGAACGTTCAGCTCCGGAGCGACTGCTTTTCTATTTAAGCTACGCCGACAAGTATATGAGTAGATTATGCTGAGGTCCTTTGTGGGTGTACAATACATGCTACCCCACTTGAAAGAGAGGTCAGGGTAACGGCCTGACCTTGAGTCGTGGACCTAAGGGTTGTGTCCTTGGCCACTAGTGTGAGTCCTCGTTCGGGCGGCATGTTGTAAAAAAAAGTTGTCCACACCGGGATGGGAAACCAGAACGCTCAGCACCGGAGCGACTGATTTTACATTTAAGCTACACCGACGCGAATCCCGGTAGCTTATATCGATCTCCTTTGTGGGTGGACATTACATCTTGTTTCTACATTCTACTTATCCGCAAATAATTTCTTCCTCTTCCTCGCAATGGGTGGTCGTGTGCTCATTAGCTTAGTCGCTTTTGTTAGCTTAGTTGCTTTTTCCTACAGATCTTCTACTGCATCTTCCAACAAAACAACAGCAACAATTCAAAGAAAAAGTCTCTTTATGGTCTGTTCCGAATCAAAAGAGTGTCAGCCTTGGTTCAACGTAGCTGAATGAATTACTGTAAAAATGCCAGGTCCATGAGCATACCCCCTTAATAAGTCATTATGCGCAGTGTCTAGAATAGTGCTTCCCATTCCTAGATCAAGGTGCAACAATGATTGACAGACAAAACTGTCATAATAAAACGAACAGCCTTTTTGTTACATCGGGATATTGAAAGTAGAACCTGAAATTTAGATAACAATGCAAAAAATAGAGTTGGAGAACCCATGATCATCTGGAGCTTTATGGTTATTCTTGTGTTATGCCAAAACTTACATTTATTACATTGATTTTGTTGTTAATAGTTATTATTAACATAAATAACGTAGTTGCATTTCATAGGTTATTTCCAAGTTTATATTTTTATGTTTAAAAATAAGTTTCGTACAGTTTAAACTCAGTCTGAATGTGATTTACTTTTTGATTTTTCCTCGCAGTGGATGCCGAGCCAGTATCGTGCCAATTGCACGGCCCTTACACTTTCAGCTATAGCCGAGGTGGGGGCGGCGAGTGCAAGTACCCAGTCTCAACAGTGCACTCTTGCACCGACGACTCTCGGCTGCTCTTCAGGTTTCAAGCCTGCGCAGATGTGATCGGGACCGAAAGCAGCGGTAATTGGATTTTCCTGTTAATTATATTATCTCCACTCCTCGTTTTTTTTTGTTTAAAACTGAGAATTTATTGGGTTTTCTCCGCGCTTGCTTTACTTAAAGTATAATAGAATAATTAAAATATGCAATATATTTAATTTTCGACAAAGGTTTTTCCTGTGCGTGCTACAAAAAGATTTTCTAAAATTCGATCAACATTTTTCAATTAATTTCCTTACCAAACTCGATGAAGGATGTAAGCCTGAGTTTTAAGTTTTCACTCAACTTCTGTAATGAGCCAGGGTTTGAGTTAAATACGAAGATCGGTCGAAACAAAATGAGACTGATTTTTTTTCCTCTAAAGTAATATAGTTGAGCAATATGCGAGTGCATCCTTGTATGTAATGGTCTTTCACTGATACAACTCTTTGTTTTGCTAGAATTTCTGAATCCGCGTGAAAGTAACAGGACTAATCAACTTTTGACGAATCGATTACGGCTAAAATGAAGGAAGGCCATTGCCAGCAATATTGTGCGCTAAAATCCTGCTTCAAGTTAGTGAGAACCACCACAAATGCCTATGAAATGCTAAATATGTATTATGACGATGAAGTTTGCAAGTCTCGCTGGCTCGAGTCAACTGGCAGAACATTTGTGCAAGCGAGATCTGCAGAGAAGTTTGCTGGGGCTGACGTTTATTAGTATTGTCATCTTCAAAATTAGACTTTCTTAAACTCCTTACTCAACAAGAACGTTTACTTACCATAATTACTATAAAAC
>JJRW01S0000585.1:32270-43446 GCA_001188405.1 Loxosceles reclusa
TTTTCTGGTCCTTTACGTCTTCAGTGGCCAGAGCGGGAAACCTTAATAAAAAAAGGCCTCGTTTCTTCCGCTACTGGTGTTTTTATCTGCTCAATGCGCCACAGTTTTGTGACGTCTTCTAACTCGTTTCTGTTAAGGTGGCGGTTTGCAGTGACGGTTAGTTCCGTGTTTCGCGTTCGCGCAGGCATGTTAACCGATATTAGGGAGGGGAGGGAATATTAGTACATTACAACATTATGTTTTTGCATACTAAGCATTTCAGTGGTTTCAAAACATGTAATGCCAGTTTTGTTTGCCTCCGAGGGAAGCATCTCTATGATTTCCAAACTTTTAATGACATTTTGGTTTCACTGCCATTTACGTGTATGTCCAGCAGCCGTACATCGTCTGTTGCGGAGGAAGACTAACTGTCGCTTTCACTGAATGAGCGATTCCAAGAACGCAGCAACAAGCTTCTATATACCTTCTGTCAGTAGGGTCCAAACACATTGGTGGAAAAAATTAAGGGAACAACTACAAATCGTCATGTAACTTGAATAACTTTGTAGCAAAAAACATGGAACTTGCACAAGATCTTTATTTTATCATGTCTGACGAAAGGCGAAATTACCCATTTCTAAAACATTTCAAAAATTAAATTTAGACTAGAGCATAGGATACGCGGTATAAGGTAGAAGTCGGAAAAGGTTGGTGTTAAAACTACTTAGTGATACAGAAAAAAATTAATGAGATTTGTGGTAACCTCTGACCGAAAAGCAACCTTTACAACGATTATCCATGCTGTGTATTGGATTGTCCACGAATGTCCGCGGTAACAAAGCGTATTCACTACGAACAGCGTTTTAAAGCTCCTGGTGGGCCAGTGGGGTCCACAGTGATGCAAGTTGGTGTCCTAGTGAGTCTCACGCCTGTTCAGTTGGATTTAAATCTGGGGAATATGCGGACCATTTTATCCACCGAAGTCCTTCGCACTCAAAATAATCGCTCACTAGTGCAACACGATGGGGACGCGCATTAACATCCATTAAGAGAAATTTATCTCCATTATACTTATAAAGAACTTGACACGAGGATCAAGAACCACATCTCTGTATATTTTAGGATACATAGTTGCACTAGAAAAATGTATAGGTCAGGGCAGCCATTCAAAAGATGTCCGCCAATACCATAATTCCACCACCTTTTTACCTGTGCGTTTCACAAATATTTTCACACACTGCGTGTGTTCGTCTCCCTACAGATTGAAACACTTCTGGAATCACTCTCCAAATGTAAAACTTGATTAATCAGTAAACAGGTCTCGGCTGCAGTCCAGAAGGCTAATGACGATGCCCTCTGGATCACTTCAACCTGGCGGATTTCCCAGCCAGTGTTAGTAGGACACAATCATTAGTTCCATCGCATACAGCGCCCTCTTTTATGGAACCTGTCATTCGCAGTATATCTAGATATTCGAGTTTTTGTAGCTGCAGCGAACTCTCTTGCAAGCTGAGCTGACGTCAGTTGTTTATTTCGCTAAGCAATCGTTGCCACATAAAAGACCTGAGAATCTGTAGTGGAATTTTTTTTTCTTTTTACCTTGACCTGGTTGTATGCATACATCACCAATGACAATAAACTGTTTCCAGATTCATGAGATTTTTGGCTACCTTTAGGTTTTTATAGATCTCTGCTGGTGTCTGTACTCCTCCCATTGTTCTAACCGTACGCCATTTCTCACAAATCTGTCAAATGCCTTCTTAACGACCTGTTCCACCTTCACGCGAACATTTTGTCCAACTACTCGTACAGTCCATGAACGTAAAATTTGAAGCACCCCGTTGTGCTCCTTTCCACACGTTCCGAAAGAGCTGGCGCAAAACGCTGCATGTTTATGTGTAGCGAAACGGAATCCCATTTGACTACATGATAACGTTGACGATGAACTATTAATAAAACACTTTTCATTGAACTTCACTGAATAGATATAACTTAAATCGCCTTTTTATGATTGTTATTTAATTTTTCTTTCAAGTGGATATAGCAATTAGAAATAGAGATGCTTTTACCAGATTACTGTAGCACCGGTGCCCCGGATTCGATCCATGGTGGAAGCGAAAATTATTTATTATTTTCAAAGCGCTTGCGGCAGAGGAATCTGGAAACATAATTATTGTTTTCCGCGAATGAACTGCCAAAAAATACGTGGGATGGTCGGAGGGTAGAGATGGATGTAGGTACCGAGTTTGGTGGTGGTAGGTTGGATAGTTTGGAAGATACGGCCCTTAAAAGAGAAAGGGGCTGTTTGGTGTGATGCAGGGGATGTGTGGTGGAAAGTAGGGAAGGAGTGTGGGTAGGATTATGAAACTAGTATGGATAGAAACGGAATGGTGATAGGAGTGTTTTAAAAGTGGTTTCGTGAAGATACGTTCAGTACGTATATTTAACAATTATTTCAAAAATTTATTTCGACAAGTCATCTGTAGACAGCGTTACATACTGCCAAAACTGTTCCATAACAAGACATTCCCAATCACCGAAACGCTGTTATGTTGTTCACAGTAATTTTCAGTAAGAAAACTAAAGGTTTATTTCCTTTCAGAGTAACAATTAGGGTTTTTAATGTTTTAAAAACCAGATTGTTTTAAATTTATTTGAAAGAGAGTGTATTCTTGAACCTAAATTTTTCCAAGTCTATTTAGTGGACGCAAAAACAACTCAGTTGTCTTCAAAATACACGTGCTGCTCTACAATTTTCCAAAATATAAATCTACCTTGTTTGGTTGTTCGGCAATTAGAACGGGAGATTTTGTACGGATTTTGAAGCTTCTCCACCCACATCAACAACTTTCAGAAATAAGTGTAAAGATTACATATACATTTGCGAAATTGCAAAATATCTTCAATTTCAATATTTACGTATGCAGTTTTCAATTGTCCAGAGAGTTTACAGTTTTGTTGTGTTCAGTTACGATATAGACTAGCTGCTATCGCTATTCTTATATATATGTGTTCTACCTATTTAACTATAGCAATACTTCGCATAAATTCCAATAATATTTGATCTAGTATGATGTGTAGCCAAATGCAACAAAGCCAGCGAGACAAATATAATCACAAGGTAGTCGCAGCTTAAAATGAATCTGTTTGGTGAAATAGAATGAAACGTTTTAGAACGGTTTCGAATAAAACAAATGGAGTGGAATGTGCAAGTCTCGGTTATTTTTGTTTTGCCTGAGAGGAAGCTGCAAAGTTTCTCTCACGGTTGAATGAATGCGATTCATCCTTTCCGACCAAACCATAAAACGTGTTACATTTGCTCGCGTCGCTTTCGTATAAATTCATTTTCTGATTTGTGTCTTTTCGCATCGCTCCAATTTTTCAGATTTTTCCCATTTTCACGCTACGGCCTGAATTTTTCTGAGATGCAGATTTATCGTTTGAGATACTTTGTGGTTGAGTAGTGCCTTTAAGGTAAAACGATCTTTAAAGAATTGGGGACGATGAATATAAAATCTGGTAACAAAATAAATACTCTTCGTTATGTAAGTTTAACTAAAATTTGGAAAGTTCTGTAAAGAAAATCTTTACTTTACTTTATGTCAACGCCGGGGATCTAACCCGGAACGTTTACCTCCAAAGGAGTCGCTTTTACCGGTTAAGCTACGCCGACATTGTTTGAGAAGCTTATATTTGAAGTCTTTTGTGGGTGGGCATTACACTCTCCCCCACTCGAAAGAGAGGTCAGCGTACGACCTGACCTCGAGTGGTGGACCTAACGGTTGTGTCCTTGGCCACTAATATGAGTCTTTGTTCGAGCGCCATTTGTAAAGAAAGCTTGCCCTTCTTGTCGACGCCGGGAATCGAACTCGGAACGTTCACCTCCGGAGGAACCGCTTTTACAGGTTAAGCTACGCCGACGACGTATGAGAAGCTTATATTTGAAGTCTTTTGTGGGTGGGCATTACAATTTATACAGAGACCCAGATTAGTAAATAATTGTAATTCTTAAAATGTTTATTGCCACTTTCCATGGGTGAATTTCGTGGGTGAACTATATGCATTATAAATACATTGAATAACCCATGATTTGATGAAGGTGCAGGTTTCAAAAGAAAACAGAGTATTTATATGCTGTTCAAATTTTCTCTAAAAACAATTTAACGACTTATTTTAGTCGTTATTTTTCCGTTTAATAAGGAATACAACGCATAACCATAAAGTCACAGTGAAGTTCTGTTTTCTCCTATAAAAACATTGGTCTATAACAATTTTTCCCTTCAAGCGCTAAAAGAAAAATTTCCCGAAACAACCTTATATAGTTAAGATATTCATAAAAGAAGTAAGATTTAACGATTGTATTCTAACAGTTAATTTCTCGTTAAGTTAATAAACTGTCCCCTAATCATAAGATCACAGTTCAGTTCTATTCCTGAATTTCATTCTTAGAGGCAAGTACCTTAAAAAATCAGAATTAGTAGCAGGAATACATTGACGTTCTTCTGATAGTTTATGATAATACTGTTAACTAATCGCAGATATGTAATATAATGTTTTCTGAAATGTTTTTGTAGATTCAGTAACCGTTGTGAGGCTCCCCTCACCACAAGTGACTTGCATATAATAAGCAAGCACGATACCCGTCAGCGTAGCTTAATTGGGAAAGCGGTCACTACGGAGCTGAACGATCCAGGTTTCAAGTCCTGGCGTCGTCAAAAGGGGGTTTGTTGCAATTGGCGCCCGAACAGGGACCCACACCTATGGTCCTGTACCGTTGGCCGTTGGGGTCCACATTCGAGATTACGTCCGTGCCCTGATTTCTCTCTTAACGTCTAAGAGAATGTTTGGTCCCTCCTCCACAAAAGACTTAGATAATAAGCTAGCCAGATACTCCTCGGCGTAGCTTATATAGGAAAGCGGTAACTCCCGGAGCTGAACAATCCAGATTGGAGTACTGTCTTCGACAAAAGGGCATTTGTTACACCGTACATGTATAAAATTACAGTGTTTTAGCAGTTTCTGTAAAATATGATTGGAGAAAGGTAATTCAGGAACATTTTCAATAACCGTGAATTACCTTTAAAGATTATGATCAGATCATGCTATCCTATGTGTCGACCGTGGTGAACTTTTGCCTGTTGCCGATTTTGTATGTGAATTTGGTTCATATCGATGTGTGCGTGTTCCCTTCTTCTTCTCAAAGTTTCTAAGTGGTGTTTTGAGACACCCAGTATATGAAATTACAGAGTCGTTGCTGTTTTTTTTGTGTAAAATGTAGTTGAATAACCGTAATTCTGAAACATGTCCACTAACCGTAATATTACGGTTAATGAGTATGGACAGATTGCTGTCACTTACTTAAACGTAATTTGATCCTCAATGCTTAACAATATGGAGCCCAAATACGCATGCTGACATCCAGCCTATGTTAAGCATCGCTATCTTGTGGCTGTGATTTTGTGGCTAAAGGAAAAACAAGAGACTCACTGGGAGGCCCTCCTGGTTTTAGGATTCTCAACTCTTCTGGATGAAAAACCCGCTCGATATTCCCAAAACAATCATAGATGTACACACTAAGTAATTTACACGTGTCAGTATTACCTAATGCAATTTGTTAATCGCCAAAAACAGTTAACATCGGCATTATATGAAGACTGTGTAAGTGGACATTACCCACAAATGTAAATATTGGTGAAGTCATTCTCTGTTGTACCACGTAGTATCAAAATTGTACCCCTAAATGTTTCTAAGGATTGCCAGAATGCAGTGAATCTAAAATGTCTCGAACTAAAGTATATAAGGAAGTCGATATATGTCACTTCTATGGTTCACTATTCGTTACTTCTATGGTTTGAATTAAACATGCTTTAATTTCCGTTTAAAAATTCACATTCAACATTTCACTGCCAAGAGCGACACAGGAAGGAAAGAGAACGATGAGATGACGCATCTACCCAAGTGCCTACGCGGTAAACCTTCCAATAGCTTTCCAAACTTCTAATGATGTTCCGTTTTTCGCATTATAAGCATTCCATTCCTTTCCAAACTTTCAAGTTTTCGCACAATAGGCATTTCAACGCTTTCAAAACATCAAATGCCTGTTTTGTTTAGGAACAAGAGAGGCATCTCAATGATTTCCAAACTTTTAATGTCATTTTGGTTTCACTGTCATTTATGTGTGTGGTAAAAGTCACGAATGACTTTAAAATAAGCACAGATCTCCTCGGTCGGCGTAGCTTAACTGGTTAAAGCGGCTCTCCGTTGTAAAACGTTCCGGGTTCGATTCCCGGCGTCGACATGAAATAAAGATTTTCTTTTCAAATGGCGCCCGAACTTAGCGACTCACGTTAGTGGCCAAGAACCCAAACGTTAGGTCCACCAATCGAGGTCAGGTCGATACCCTAACCTCTCTTTCAAGTGGGGGAGGGTGTAATGCCCACCAACAAAAGAGTGCAAAATAAGCACAGAAATCCTCTGTCGGTGTAGCTTAACCGGTAAATGTGGCTCTCCGGAGTAGAACGTTCCGAGTTCGATTCCCGGCGTCGACAATTAGTAAAAGCCATTCTTTACAGTGTATCAAAATGGCGTACATCAACTGTTGCGTAGAAATATGGGTTACTTAATCTTCTGGTTACTTACTCCGGTTACTTCATTTAACCGCGTATTTTATAGAAATAAGGTAATTCTCTTTGTAATACGTTGTCATGGAATGCTTGTGCGAGGGAGGATTCAAACACACAACGACCAGATAACACTTTAGAACAGTGTGCCCCTCTAGTCCTCGAACCGTTAGCCTATACCTCAGCCGCGAAGTCCGGCCATTGAAGATCGCAGTGCATTAAATTGCTATACGTATAAATATGCTTTTGAATCGCGTGTTTTGCAATTGCACTTGCACCAATAATGGGATATTTCGTGTACCTCGTTCTCGCCACATGCGAATACGCGAATTATCGGACTGTAATATAAGACGAATCGCAAATCATGTAACAATAAAACGTCGCTAAACTCTTGGTGTCGCCCAGTCAGGCTATTTGTCAGTCCACTTTCTGCGGGTTGATGATGACGTACAGTTAACGAAGCAGAAACTACGCCTCTACATTCATCTACTTGCACAAGATCCACCCCCGTAAATATGTCATCTCTTTTGCCGTCTATTCCAAAGGGCAGTTGGTAGCAAATAGCGTTTGTTGAAACACGTAGACGACCTTGCCCTGGCCATCTCTGAACATTTTCAGTTTTCTCATGTCCATTCAGTGGAACGCATTACCATCCCCCGTGACTGAACACCTTTCAATATTACCATGATCTTCCATGACAGAGGATTATGTAAATCACGTTGTTGACACATTTAAATATCAGATTTGCAACTCTGGCATACGAAATTACCGTATCACCTTCAAAGAAGAAAAATCCAAGCGCTTCCTTAATATGACTGCTATAAAAAGGAAACTTACGCATTCTGAAGCCAATCCGCTAACTTCATATATTGAATCTTCTTCTACGTCTACGCCTATGTTTGTGTGTCGAATGGTACTTTGCAATTTATATAGAAACCCAGCTACACTAGCTCATACGGTATGATTAAAACTGATTAATTCCTTAACCTTTTTAGCACTATATTAATAATATTGGTATTTACGCAAAGTTGATTTAAAAGCAGAAGAACAAAGACAGAGAGAGAGAGAAACCGGCAGTTGTAACAAACAGCCTTTTCCAATGCCAGGACTCGAAGCTGCATCAGTCGGCGCCAGAGTGGCCACTTTCCCAATTCAGATAATCCGACGGGTATCTGGAAAGTTTATTATCTATGCCTTTGGTGGTGGTAACCTCACAGAGTGCAGCGCAACGTCTACATGATCAGCGGGCTGAAGCAAGCAACGCTTATCTAGAATTTGTAAAGAAACTTTCCCTTTCGTTGACGCCGGGTTTGAACCTACGGATTTGCTATCTCCAAAGAGACCGCTTTACCTATAAAGCTACGCCGACATTTATCTGGGAAGCTTATTTTCGAAGACTTTTTGTGGGGAAAACTTACTTATCCTCCTCCACTTGAGAGAGAGAGAGGTCAAGACACAGTTCTGACCTCGAGTAGTGGACCACACCGTTGAGTCCTTGGCCACTAGTGTGTGTCCGAGCGCTATTGCAAAGAAATCTCTTCTTCTTTCGAAGACAGAATTCGGACCTACGGATCTGTCATCTCTAGAGAAACCGCTTTGCCGATTGAGCTACATCGACTGTTATATGAGAAGTCTATTGTGTTTTTTGGGGAAGGACCTCACACGTTTCAACAATTTACATCTAAAGGCATCGTAATTGGAGTTTCATATGCAAATTTGCTGTTTAAAAAATCCATATGGAGGTACTCTGAGATGCTATGTTGAAATCTTTGTAAAGACTATTAACGGATAACCGATTACTTATTTTTCAATGCCGTATGGATTTCTTAGAAGCCAGTTTTTTTCTTTCTTTTTTTGAAGTTCGCTTTTACCATATTATGTATTACTACCGCCCGTTGTAAAATGGGTGGTGTGATTGCTTTCAGCACGAATGTTTCTTAGATATTGAGCGTGTAAAACAGTGCCTAGATCTGACAACTCATTGCAGTTTCATCATGAATTATCAATTAGTTCAACGTTCTCTTAGAAACGCTGACGGGGATTTGTGAATCTTGGAGATTTAGACGTTTACGGAGAAGACACTTGAGAAATACCGAGGATGTTTGCTCAGCCTAATTGCTCTAGTTTCCAAAGAGTAAGGGAAGCAAACACAAGAAGATGAATACTTATCCGAAATCCCAAGACGAAAATGTCGAAACAACATAGATAGCTTGGCCGCTAATGAAAGGATTCCACAATTTTTGCATGATATTTTATTTTTGCATGAATATTAGCACATGCTGAAGCAAGTGAAAAGAAGAATAATAACTGTATAAAGCCAAGAATAGGGTATCTGAATGTAGAGTAGACTGAACACTAAAAACAATGATGTCCTGATGCAATCTTCGAGGTTTCTTCCAATAACGCGCGTTTTATAAGCATAGGTACGAGTGTTTTGCTTAAAAAATAGTAGACGTAGTGCTGCTATAACAATAAACCGATGAAGTATGTTGTCTAATCATACTAGATTAAAGACAAATAAGTAAAAATATTATTTTTCTAATTACAATTAATTTGGAGAAAGCAAAATTCACTACCCCAAAATACACTATATGGACAACTAGAAGAATTGGAATTTCCGCGAGCCAAATCAAGAAATTTGCATATTCAATACTGCAGGCGCGTAACGTAACACTGTGGAATATAAAAACCGCTGCTGTGTCTAGAAATGTTTTGTTGCTCGACAATGCGTAAGAATGGGCAATTAACCCAAACCGAAGTCGCCGAAATTTGGCGTTTGAAGGACGAATTTATGAGATTTTCGTAGATTTCTGAGAGAATGAAGCGAAATTAGAATGTATTTACCGACATCTAACAAGTACAGGACGACCAAAAACGCATCTAGGCTGCAAGACAAACAAATTATGTGAGCTGCTTCCAAGCAAAAACATGATTGTCAAGTATTTTTCATGTTATAGCAAATCCAGTGTCAAGTTCCACTGTTTACCGTGATTTACATATAAGCAGGTTTCTCAATGGTAGATAAGTGTGCCTCACATCTATACTGAAACCACAGAACAGGCAAATTCGTCTGCAGTGGGATGAAATACATACATTGTGTAATGTACTAATTCATTTCCCTTTCTAATCACGAGTCTAACATGCAGCGCAAACGCAAAACCACGGCACGCAAAACCACGCAATATTCATCGATTCTACCACCACCTGAACAAAAAAGCAGATTAGGTAAACGTCACGAAGTTACGTGGGGCGAACAAGCTCATAAAAACACCAGCAAGCCCAGTTGCGAGGCATTTTTCTTAGGTTCCCAACGCTGGTGGATCGAGACACTTTGTGGACAGCGATATTCCGGGTTTTTACACCAGTTGAATTTTTGGCGTCGACAAAAACTAAAAGTGTTTCTTTACAAATGGCGCCCGAACAGGGACAACACACAATAGTGGCCAAGGACCCAATCGTTAGGTCCACCACTCGAGGTCACGTCGATATCCTGACCTCTCTTTCAAGTGGGGAGGATGTAATTTCCACCCACAAAAGCGTTCAAAATGCTTCAACAGAAAAAAGTCGACGTAGCTTAATTGATTAAAGCGGCCTCGTTGAAGCTCTGGGGAAGGCAGATCCGTAGGTTTGAATCCCGAAGTCGACAAAAGTGTAAAGGAGTTTTCCATTACAGTAGTTTTCAAATGTGAATAAGATACCAGGCATTAAGATTAATTTCTATACCATATCATTCGCGTACATAAGATTTTGATCGTGTGAGATGTTTGTTTTGGAGTTATGTATGGTTACTTCTTAAAGTTACTTTACAGTTACGCGCGTTTAATCCGTTAGAAAGAGCCATCCACATGTAGAGTAAACATTTCTGATATTAAACTTAAAATTGACGCCAAAATGTTTCTGGATAGTTCTGGTATATATACTTCAGCACTGATTTGTTTTGAAAGTACATAGAAATCATTGGAGTCTGTACATAGTCATCTCGCATGCAGACCTGACACGACAATGGATATCTGCCTCAAAAGATTCTCCTCAAATGGTATCATTCGGATCAAATTGGCTGTACTCCATGCTTACGTTTACAATAATGTAAGCATGGAGTGAATGTAACACAGTGTATATAGACATTAAAAATGTTAAAAGGCGACGATTGGTTCTCGCGTCCGTCCTGCTGTTCAATATGTTCGCAGCCCGTTTGATCCAACATAAATATGCGCACTACTTTCTTAATTATTCTTTTAGCGAGTGTTGCATATGTATAGAACAATTAGCTGTAACTTCCATTATTGCACAAACCGAAAAGTCCACAAGGGCCCCGTTCATGTTCTCTTTTTTCTGTCTAGAGTGGAAGCACATCGACCGCTTTTTCATTAACATATAAGTCGAAGCTTGCAATTCAAAGCTGAAGCGTGTATCGTTCAGCCAGGGCTTTTGCTTGTTGCCGACTTTAAAATTTATATTTGTATGTGTATTAGAGGCAACAAATGAAAATCACATCATTATTCGAGGAGATGCGCAATTTCCTATGCTGGTACTTGAAAACCTTGCACCAGCAATGCATTCATAAGCTTAGTCTTTAT
>JJRW01S0000585.1:173213-188671 GCA_001188405.1 Loxosceles reclusa
GTTCCTATCTCGCGCGTCGGGTTTACCTGTAAAGTGAGTGACAGCACCCGTGACACTAGCCATTTAATATTTCATAATTATCTTGTGTTTGACACAGCGCATAGCTTCGACATTTTGGCACTGCACTAAAATATAATTAACCAACCAAATGATCCCATATAGTTTATAACAAAATATGTTTCAAAAGCCACCGTTCTATTTTTACCTTGTTCCAGTAGGTATGTTTCTTCAATAGCTCGCCTTGGCGAGTAGGGAGTGACGTGGCGATACGTAGGGGACCGAGCCATTGTGTTCTGTATTCACCTTGTGCTTGGCACCGCATGACGTTTACAGGCCCTTGAACTCCCTCAGGGGGCTCATTTTATGGTCTATACGGAAATTAGTCATAACAGTGAATACGTCTTTCCGTGCTTCGTAATGACGTTGTTTGGCAAGCATAGACTTCATAAATTACTCAAGCCACTAAATTTTAATTACTCTAATAGATGAATGTGCTGCTAAATACCAGTTAACAAACTGTGGATCTGCTGGTTCCGTGATTAAAATAGAATTATATAAAGTAAGTTGTGTAAAACAAAATTCGGCGAAATGAACAGCAGTTCGTAGTGCATGAAAAATCGTATATGAATTTTTCAGGAAAACTTTATTTTAACTTAAAATAAATTGATACGCAATGTTGACTCCCCTCTCCGTGTGAGCTCACATTTTTGGTGAGTACTGACAGTGACGAAGTCCGTTATTAATCAACCAACCCCCATCTGACATAAGCTTGCCGTTAGGCGAGTACGGGGAATGACATGACGTCCCCGAGATAAACGATGTTCCACTAACGACACTGTCACAGAATGTGCTTCCAGATCCTTGTACTACTAAATGCTAATCAACTAAACCATCTTCATGAAACCTCTTTCCAAGCGAACATATTTTACAAATTGCAAGGAATGCGAAGTGTGTTCCTTCGAATAAAATGAACATTTCGTCTGCGGGTGAAAGCTGAGAAGTATAAGTATTTCTCCGACATTCGCCCCTCAAGGGCTTACCTTTTGGTAAGTACGGGGAAAGTCGTGGCATGCCCGAGATGCCTGAGTCACATGTATTACCATTTTGATCTTCCTCCGCCTGCCATTCAAGTTTCTGTGATGTCTTCCTCCAGTCGTTCGTTTTAGTTCAGTTTTGTGCCTTTGCATTGTTACTATTTTGTTCATTTTTGTCATCAGTTTTGTTTGTCTCGCGTTTTGCGTTAGCATTATATACACTTTCGTCTTTTTTACGGGGACAGTGGTCCACGCGGCTATTCCCTATGTTTAGAGGGTTTCTATCTTCACCCTCAGCGTGGCTGCACGGTTGCCGTGTGCGGCGACCCGTGCCGTTGGAAAAGGGGATTCTGGTACTTGATGGGCGAGGTACTGTCCCCGATACACTGCTTTTGCTCCTGCTTCAGTTAGACGTCAGCTTTAGTCGCATCCCCGGACTGTTGCAATCGGCTAGACGGCGAGTTCCTTCGCGTCCCGGAACCACGACTGTTCTGCATCCCCGAAAGCGCATAAGGCGTGGGACATTAACCGCAGATATCCGACTCTGGGTAATATTGGCTCCTTTTCAGCGGGCTCGGGCGTTTGCCCGTGAAGTCCGCCGTCGTAGCCAACGGGAGTCGTAGCGGAAGTTTGTATCCAGCGTCACGTCTTCCACTAGTTTGATCTTCGTGGCTTTGATATCCGCTTTTGCTGGATTCCGGGTCACGTCGGTATTCCTGGGAACGAGGCTGCAGACCGTGCCGAAGTCTTCCGCGGGTCGTCTGAGTATGCCCCTCCCATTCACCGACTGGCAACCCGTTGCTCGAGCCCGTCTCCATGCTCGCTGGCAAGAGTTCTTGGACACACAGACTACGAATAAGCTGCATGCCATACAACCAGTCGTAGCGGTCTGGCCGTGCAATTCTCACCTTTCTCGACGAGAGGACGTGCTACTGACTCGGCTCCGCATTGGACAAACTCGTCTCACGCATGGTTTTCTTTTGCATGGGGAAGACACGCCTACATGTTCTACTTGCCAGTCAGTTCTCACTGTTCATCATATTCACATTGTTTAATTCGCTGCGTTTACAATTTTTTAATTCTACTGTTTTATCTCTGCCAACTCTTTTAGCCTGCGATTTTACTGTCTTACTGCGATTTTTGCTTTCGTGTAATCTATTGCACGAACTTTAGTTTATATTTATTGCTTTTATCTTTTAGTGATGTGCTGGTCTCATCAGTTTTATTCTTTATTCGTTTTTACACTGGTTTTTTTATTCATGTACACCCATCACAAATTTACAGACGGTCCCACAATCACGTCTCACAAAGTGCTTCTGGAGTCGCCCCAAAGCTGAAGATCAGTCACGTAATTTACACTCATGAACATATGTTGGTGCAGCGTGCCCTCTGTGGGGGCTGTGCCTTACACTGGTACACGTAAAACTTTTTGCTTCAAGCTCATTTGTTTCCGTCTGTTTTGCTTTTCTGTTTTTATCTTACGTTTGGCACAGAATGGCCTTTCAGGTTTTGTGCCATTAAACTTCCAACAACCAACCAATCCACTAGTTTGAAGGTTGTTTGGTACAAGATTCGTCGTATGTGTGGTCGATACACATACCACCCCATATCCTGTTTGAGCACGGATGGCGGAACCGTGTCAGACATTTCCACGATTGCGAATGTCTTAGCTGACTCTTTCTCCCAGGTTTCTCGTAGTTCTAATTACAGCACATCTTTCCACGCCGTGAAGTCCACAGCAGAACGTGTAGAGATTTCCTTCCGGCCCTTTACACCGGTTGGCTACAACTCTCCTTTTACTTTTCTTGAGCTGCAGGCAGCTATATCACGTTCTCACGATTCTGCGCCTGGACCAGATACAGTGCACTACGCCATGTTGCGTCATTTATCTCCTGCATCTCTCAGTTTGCTGCTCCGGTTATTTAACCGCATTTTGCTGGAGCAGGAGGTCCCGTCCGTATGGCGTCATGCTATTGTGCTACCCTTTCCGAAACCTGGGAAGGATCCCACTTCGCCTTCGAATTACAGACCTATTGCGCTGACTAGCTGCATATGTAAGTTAATGGAACGAATGGTCAATGCACGTTTAGTGCATTTCCTGGAATCTCGTGGTGTCTTGTCCCCGTTCCAGAGTGGTTTTAGGCGGCTGTGTTCGACTACAAATAATCTACTCGCCCTGGAGACGTCTATCCGAGAGGCGTTCGTTCGTCGTGCACACCTGGTGTCCATCTTTTTTGGCCTGGAGAAAGCTTACGATCGCACCTGGCGACATGATATTCTCCGTGTCCTCCATGCTATGGGGCTCCGGGAAAATCTGCCGGTGTTTGTCCAGAATTTCTTGGCACATCGCACTTTCCAGGTTCGAGTTGGCACGACTCTGTCTCGTCACTTTCCTCAGGAAGAAGGCGTCCCTCAGGGCGCTATTTTAAGTGTCACGCTTTTTCATTATCAAACTGAATGGCATTGTCTCTGCACTTCCTCCGGGAATCCTTGCATGGACTCCATGTACGTTGACGACTTGCAGATTTCTTATAGCTCTGTGGACATGAGACTTGTCGAGCGACGCTTACAGCTCAGCTTAAACCGGCTGCGCTTCACTTGGCGGATAATAACGAGTTTCGATTTTTCCCGGACAAGACCGTCTGCATGCATTTCTGTTGCAGACGGGGCTTGCATCCGGATCCGAATCTTCGTTTAGGATCCGTTGCGATTCCGGTAGTTCCGGATACCCGTTTCCTCCGCATCATCGTCGACCGATCTCTCACTTCCGAAGCGCATTATCGTCACCTGAAAGTGAAACGTACTAACGCGCTCAACATCAAGGTACTGTCGTCCACCTCTTGGGGTGCTGACCGTGTCTCTTGCGCCTGTATCGGTCGCTCATCCACTCTCAGCTCGATTATGCCTCTGCTGTATATGGTTCTGCCCGGCCGTCTCGTTTACAGGTGCTCGATCCGGTCGCTCACCAGGCACTATGTTTGTGCACTGGTGCTTTCCGGACATCTCCTGTACAGAGCTTGTACGTCGCGATACAGGAACCATCGCTCGAACTCCTTCGCCAGATGCTGAGCTTACGATATTTCCTCAAGTTGCAGTCTCAACGTGCACATCCATTATGGAGCCGAGTATTTGAACCCAGCCTTGCACGTCATTTTCATGCACGGCCGTCTTGCGTCCCTACTTTCGGCCTTCGGATGCGACGTTTACTGAGCGAGCTTGGTTTGCCTCTTCCTGATGTTGCGCAGAGTGTCGTGGTTTCTCTTGCCCCTTGGGAGCAGTTTCAGCCCTCGGTATGTTTCGACCTGTGCAGGTTTGCCAAATGTAGCACCCCTCACGCTCAATATGTGCAGTGCTACCTCTACCTCGCACGTAGAACGTCGTATTCCCAACACGTGCCCATCTTCACTAATGGGTCCAAATCTGACAGGCACGTTGGGTCCGCAATGGTGTGCTGTGGCGTTACACGTACTGACAGTCTTCCTGCCCAGGCTTCGATCTATACTGCCGAGCTGCATTCCATCTCCTTGGCATTGGAACACATTCGACGTTGCTCTTTGTTCAGAGCCTGTGTTTACTAGGACTCACTCAGTGCTTTAGAGGCTCTTATTTCTATGCAGCATCCGACCCACCCTGTGTTGCCCCACATCCTTGTTACTCTGCGTGATTTGAGTATTCGGGGCTTTGATATCCGCTTTTGCTGGATTCCGGGTCACGTAGGTATTCCTGGGAACGAGGCTGCAGACCGTGCCGCGAAGTCTTCCGCGGGTCGTCTGCATATGCCACTCCCATTTGCCGACTGGAATCCCGTCGTTCGAGTCCGTCTTCATGCACGCTGGGAAGATTTCTGGGACACTGAGAACAAGCTGCATGCCTTACAACCTGTCGTAGCGGACTGTCCTTGCACTTCTTACCTTTCTCGACGGGAGGACGTGCTACTGACTCGGCTCCGCATTGGACACACTCGTCTCACGCATAGTTTTCTTTTGTGTGGAGAAGACACACTTACATGTTCAACCTGCCATTCAGTTCTCGCTGTTCATCATATTCTCATTGTATGTCCTGTTTTTAATTCGCTGCGTTTCCAATTTTTAATTCTGTTTTATCTCTGCCAACTCTTTTAGCCTGCGATTTTAGTGTCTTACAGCGATTTTTGCTTTCGTGTAATCTATTGCACGAACTTTAGTTTATCTTTATTGCTTTTATCTTTTAGTATGTGCTGGTCTCATCGGTTTATTCTTCATTCGTTTTTACACTGTTTTTTTGTTTCGTGTACACACATCACAAATTTAGACGGTCCCACAATCACGTCTCACAAAGTGCTTCTGGGGTCTCCCCAATGCTGAAGATCAGTCACGTAATTTACACTCATGAACATAGGTTGGTGCAGCGTGCCCTCTATGGGGGCTGTGCCTTACACTGGTACACGTAAGACTTTTTGCTTCAGCTCATTTGTTTCTGTCTGTTTTGTTTTTTCTGGTATATCTTACGTTTGGCACAGAATGGCCTTTCAGGTTTTGTGCCATTAAACTTCCAACAACCAACCAACCAGCTCATTCAGGAGGAGCTAGCTTTAAAAAATCTATGAAATAGATCTAGGTGTACAGAACACAGGAAGTCTTGTTACATTTTCTGCTGGCCAAACTCGTACATACAATCACATCTGAACTCTAATCATTTGCATATGTTCATCAGCCGTACCTGAATAACGCATTTTGCAGCAAATCGAATTCTCCTTTACGGGGCGCGATTTTCAAAGGTGTGGATAAATGTAACTTTTGTCAGTAATTTGAAAAAGTTTTGAAGAGCATCTTGTCTTCTGATTTATTGTGAAAGGTTGCTACTGATTGTCATCTCTAACTACGTCTGCAAGACGAAGGAAGGCACGAGAAAACTATAATACGTGTAATGGCAGAGGGGATTCCTGAAAACCGCAAAGCAATGGTATTCGGGGTTTCAAAGAGGTTCAAAATAGGAAAAATATTTATAAAGAGACCTCCCCCCCCGCCATACCATTTGCAAATAGTCTTCAATGAGTGGCATAAATCTGCTTTATACTTATTTAAAAATGGAATTTCTTTTTGAAAATAACGTTTAATGGCCAGACGCTTCTTTCACCATTTTATTTATATAGATGGCAGCACGTATACTTTGGACTTTCTCTCCCAGCAAAATGGTACATCGCCTTTAAAATTCAGAAACTCCTTGTATGAAACACTAAATTAAAGAAATAGCTTTGTCGTACCACAAAGAGGGTGGAGGGAACCTTGTCTAAAAGGAAATATTGTCTCTCCTTTAAGAAAAATTTTCCTCCAAAACACAGGAAATAAAGGAACATAGAACAAACGCACATTACTGTGATTGAACACAAATAGCTAACAATTAACAAGACAATTTCATTCAGCTGTTAGTGCTGGAAAAACTTTCTATTTGCCGTAATTAGAAAAGGGCATTTGTTTGAAAATAGAAATTATGCTGTACTCTGAATAACGATGCGTTCAAAATGGTTATAACTGTTTGGTACAATGTACGATATTCATAATATTAAAAGGAGAAAGCAAAGGATTGTCGGTCTGTACTAGTAAAGTCATCTGGTGACGCTTGGCGAAGGATTTAAAAGAGCAGCTTTCAAGGTCGCTGCTCGGTCTCCGCTTTAACGCGCTTGCTCGAGGCGCAGCTGGAATATTTGAGAATATACAGGTAGCTTTCGCCTTCGACGTGTCTCCAAATATTCGATGGACTTCTTATTAAAAAAAAAAGGACGAATGCGGGACATTGTTTTCGAGCGATGCTCATTATAATAATTTTGGAGAGGTTTTTACGAAACTGTCAGCGTTGGCAAGCGAATGAAGGATGACTTAGGACTTCTAGAAGGATGGGGGGACAAAATATCCTCAGCACCACTACCAAAGGTCTATTGTTCTATCCCTCTAAACGACCTAAAGGTCCAATAGCTGATGCAAAATTCAGCAGGCTTTTAACAGGCAGATCCTGTATCTCCGATGGTTTCATAAAATAGCCACCAAAATGCTCAAACCTATGAGAGAAAGTTTCACATTCGCAAATGACACGCTGAGCAGTCTCATTATAGTAACAACCTCTACAAATAAGGTCATTGATATACCCATTATATTTAGTGTACAGTGAATAGTCCAACGGCCTTCCTAATGTTGCTTTTATTGAGATTTTAAAGCTCTTTTTGACGTACGTCAGGACAACCGCGGTTAAGCCGCTTAGACTGCCTTTGTCTTACCAGTGCGTCAATTCTGATACTGCTAATTCCTAAAAGTAGGGAACACAGTACCCCGAATAATAATAGAAATACCAAGAACCGCCTCCGAAGCAATAAACGGTGTGCCGGAACCTTTCCTGGCTAAATCATCTGTCACCTCGTTACCATGAATACCAGAGTGACCAGATACCCACTTGAATGTGACTTTATTGCCACTTGCGAAAGTTGATTAAGGATAGAGAAAAACGATATATGAAGTAATAAGCCTTTTTTTTTAAAGCCAGTAGAGTTTGACTATCTCAACAAATATGAATGGGTTTTATTAATGCCTCTATCGAAGCAAATACTTCAGCCTGAAAAGTTGTAACTATTTTTTTCCAAAGAGAAGCTTAGTTTGGTACCATCACTTGCACACACGTTTATCTTTGGCCCATCAGTGTACCAAACATCTCGAGTATTTAGATAGTGTAGAACACTAAGCCAGTGTTCCCGAATAGGAACATTGATACTAAAAAGCTTGTTAAATGCATACTCTGCAAGCTTTCCATTACTTGACAAATCAAATATGGATCTGTGGCGGACACCGATTTGAGTGCTCTACGAATTTCAGAAATATTAATTTTTATGTACAGTGCTGTCTGAAATAGCAGTGAAGAAGCGAGCGTGGGAAGCTTAACGAGATAGCTTCCGTTTTCCCACCAAAACGGTCAGTTCTCGACAATACGAGCCATGTGTTTAACTTCGATGCAGTTGCCCTTTGACCCGGGTGACAGAATTTTGCTATAACTTTAAGGGAATTCACACCGAGGGTTTTAGGCAATGCATCACTGCTACGGAACCACGTGGGGCTAGCGTGGGATAACGCCACCCACAGTTCACTATTGGTCAAGGGGTCTCTTGGCCAATGGCAGCAGTTCCACGAGACTGCCGATGGGCAGGACCTAAGAAAAGAACTTTTCTCTCACTCACTTAACAGACTCTCACTTCGACTTACTTCGAACTGACAGAGTTTTTACGCTACAATGTGACAATTCGTCCACAATCTTAATGACGTTTGATTGAACTCTAAATCCAACTCGGAAGAGGGTTTTTTCCTTGCACACTACTGTTAGTGCAACACTAATGTACATAAAATGTACCTAGTTATTATTTGACATAATTAAAGTATATATTGTGAGTTAGTCTAGGCTTCAATGTTCCCGCATCACGCCAGCGTAGGTGACAACTATTCCTTGACTACCAACCGGTAGAAATTTCTCCGCGGTGACGTGTGCAACTATTGCCAATGCTTAGGTAAATGCCTCATTGCACATCCTGCAATACCTCGGGGATCTTAGCACGCACATCAGCACGCGCACCGCGCCAGATCATTTGTAAAAAAAGTATTCACTTTGCCCGAAGTATGATACTTAAAATATTCTCTCCAGTGACCTAAGTGCATAAGTCTTCACACAAATTGAAGCCTCGGCTTCAATACGCATGTGAAGTGGTTAGATCCCCCAGAAGAATCTCATAAGCAACAGTTGGAGTAGTTCTAATGCACCCCGTAATGGCGACGCAAATCATATGCTGCAATTTGTCCAACTCAAGTTTAGCACTGTTACCACTAGTCCTGGACCACCAGACTACAGAGTCATAGTGATAATGGGACAAATAATCATATTATAGATGAAATCAACAATCTTTGGACCAAAACCCGTGCGTTTCCAATAGCATTCCTACAGGACCAAAAGGCCCTTTTTGCTTTATTCACGGAAACGTATAAATGCTTTTTCCAATCAAGTTTAGAGTATAAATAGACAACTAAAGACTAAACCTCTTTAGAATAAGAGTTTGCCGAAAGAATTTACAATTCCTAAGTGCTTTTTTCTGAATCTTTTTCGTGAACGCAATTAGAGTAGTCTATTCTGGATTAAAGAAATCTTTTCATTTTGCACAGTTTTTCTATCAATTTGAGAGTATTGGACAACATACAGAAAATTGTATCCAAGAATTTCCTCTTTTGCCAATATAGCACAGTCAGCATAGCTAACTAAAGTGAGACCACGACTAAATTCCACAGTATAGGTGAAAGAACCCCCCTTGGGCGTCCAGCTTCCGCATGAACAATTAGGATATGTCCTAGATGTGAGGCAGAAATATGCTTATTCGAAAGTAGGTTATTCATCTAATTGGTAACAGTATAATGCACATTTCGCTTTTTAGAACACCAAAATAACTGTACCAATAAAAACTATCAAAGGCCTCTTCAATATCCAATAAAATTACCAAAGCTATTTCCTTGGCACGTAAGCTTTTTTCAGTCCAAAAAGTGAGATTATAAAGAGCAGCATCAAGATCTCCCATGCAGATTAGCGTGCTGAGAATCAAAGTGGCATGTCCTTCAAGATATCCCTTCATATATATTTCCACCAGTTTTCCTAAATTTTTTGAAAGAAAGGACTAATGTGCCAAAAATATTTGGCCTCATGAGTCTTAACTGTCCTTTCTTACTTTAGGTATAAAATATTCTGCTGAACTGCCGTGGTGATCACCCGGCGTAATTGCTGTTTTTGTTTTGTGTTCCACCCGTCACATTTCTTCAATTTTGTTTTCGTGTTTGGCACAGATTAGCCTCTTTAAAGGCTCTTCTACCGTTAAACTGCAACCACCCCGGCGTACTCGCGATCGTGTCCCAAATGGAAGAGGAGAAAGAAATTCAACATCCAAAAGACATCGTAGAACTTCTTATGTAGAAGATGGGAAACTTGTCACTCCCGTTTTGCCGCAGAGTGAGACTTCCTACGCAGCTGCTGTCCGTTCCACAGCGACGGCGAGTATCCAGAGTTCAGTTTCCTCCTTTCTTTTGAGGTAATCTTTACTCCAATACCAACGAAAGAACAGTTAAAACCTGTAAAGAGGCGAGTACCCCAACCCTATCTTCGGCGACCATTCATTCCACAGAATACCTTTGGTTTACAGTTCTTCAGTGGGAATAATTACTCATGGTGCTCTTTTACTACCTGAATCTACTGAAAATCGTACTGAAGATGGCATGGAGATCGAAATCTGTCCACAAATCTAGAAAACAATCATGAAAACGGGAGCAACGCAAACCTCAGCGGCCAACCACCTACCTAACGTAATGGGACATAACTTCCACTGGAATAGTGTTTTTCATGAAAACCTGGGCTATTTCAAATGTTCTCCCTTTATAACAGACGTTTCTCAGGCCTGCAGAAGATGCGCCGGTACAGCAGTCTCCGTTGCGATCATGCTACTGTCACTCGTGCTGGTGTGGACTTGCTTATACCCCATCACGTATCCTTCGTTTCTGCTGTGGCATCGGACGTCGTTGCAGGCTGTCGCTGTTCGCAACTGTTTGTAATCTGTCTGCTCTTTGTACATACCTAGGAGTGACTATTACTTTTCTCGACATTGAAGATCGCTTCCAGCAAAGCAATTACCTCAGCATTTTCGCTACTTTGAGATTTCAATGGACGTAGTCATTGGATTTGGATTTCTCTGCCCAGCAGGGGTCGAGTGGTTTAGTGCTTGCTGACAGAGACCTCGACTTATCCCTCCTGAACAAAGGAGAGAAAAATTAATTTCATGCTGCTGTTCACTCGTTCACTGCTTTTAATCTATTTTTCTGCGCCCATTCGAAGTCTCCTTTGTGTTACTGGTCGACCCTTTCTGTCTCCCTGGAAAGTGACTACTTTCCGATCTTATCGCAGTCCACCGTCATCTCACACGTGTGCCTCGGAGGAAAGTTCCCTGTGCCAACTGGGAACGATTTACGTAACTGACCCGACTGACGGAAATTTGGTGGACTCTTACCATCGATCAATAAGTGACTCCAGTGACGTCTTCCATTCCTCTGGTAGCATAATCGTCAATTCGTCGCGCTGCGGTACATTTGTCGAAATCCCATAAACCATGGTGGAACCACGACTGCACTGTAGCTTACAAAGTCAAACGGAAAGGAAAGCATAGAATATTTTTCGCCGGTACCAGACTCCTGGAAATATGACGCGGTTTCAGAGTGCTCGTTCGCATGCCCGACGTGTCTGCTGTCGCAGCCAGCGGGAGTCGTGGCGATTATTCGTGTCCCACACCACATCTACTAGTTTGATGGTTGTTTGGGATACGATCCGATGAATCAGAGGCAGGTACACGCACAATCCTATATCATCTTTGCACAGGGATGCTGGAATCGTGGAAACTATCTCGACAAACCCTTTCAATTCTGGAGTTCATGTTCATCCCTCTCTGGTTGATACAGCTGCTATGTAGTGGGGGGAAAAGCCTAGAACAGCTACATCCCTGCCGTCTTTACCCACCTTGTCCAACAACCTGCTGTGACACTACACAAAGACCTCTGATCTCTGCGGATGCATCGTTTATCCTCACCCAGATGACTGGTTTTTCTCCTTATCCGCAACTTCCATCACATCACTAACCTTAGTCCCCGGTAGGCAGACTCTGACGAAATCCTTGTCTATCCTGACCAGACTGTTTCCAAGCTCGCAAAACATTGAATCGTCGAGGAGGACGCAGTTTTCCTTACTCTACGTAACCATCCCCCGTTTCCCACTATCTTCCGTCACCCATCTCTTCACCTCATCTCCCTGGTTCCGTTCTCCTTTTTCCACCTCAGTACACGTGGTGAACTGAACCTTAATGTTGGATAGTTCCACTCGTTACTTACGGACTTCTTTCTCCAGTTTGAATAATTTTGCACATTTAGTGCAAGAAAAATTATCAGCGTTCTCCGTGGCTTCTTCTGACCACATGATGCAAATCTAATACTGAATTAAGGTTTTTCCATTCCTGATCTCCGCATGCGTTTTAACCATGTTTACTTCTATGTACAAAAAAGTACAAGTAAAACCAACAAAAAACCCGTACACAAAAGAGAAACTACACAACAGAAAACTACAAAGCAGAGAAACAACTTCAATTTACTTACTGCATTGATGGCTCACCACGTTGAAACCACGTGGGGACTTTCTCCTGAATAAAAACATTGATTTTTTTTTTTTTATAAATACTATAAAAATATTGTGAACGACCACTTGTAGAGGCAGGAGTTCACTTTATGTCACTAAATTAACATACAGCCGTTGATTAAAGCTAGAAATAACTTTGAAAAAAAAAAATCACGGAGCACTAGAAAAAGTTGTCACTAACGCCACCTGGCGGCGAATGATGCCATGTGACTTCATGCCGAAAATGACATCTAGTCAAAAGAGAGGTTTCTACTTTAGAAGCAGTGCTTTAAAATTGAGAAAATCGACACTAACAGTTGATCCGTTCGTTGGGTCCTATTGTACAACTGTCCCGAGAGTGACTGTGTGTAGCTCAACACATCTGCATCACAAGACAGAATATACGACGATACACATGTACTTCCTCTTCGTCTCCCTTGCTTCCAGAAATATCTGAGTTCTATCTTCATAGGGACGTGTTATGTCGACTCTCCCAAGTAATTTACGTCTTCAACCATAGAAGAAAAAAAAAAAACTTTTTTCTATAACTTCATATTTAAAGCTATTAACAGCTCTTACAACAAAAAAATTCAGAATTTATGTACAAAAGGCACTTCATTCGGTATAAAAAATGGAACTTGTAGAATGTATACATAATACATTTATCATTATGTATTCTACATAACAAGTGAGTCAATATATATATACACAAACCTATTCTATTTTTCGTAGTTTCTTTTGCTGAGGTCCCTTTGAATTTTTTTTCTCCTGTTTGTGTTTCATTGCCTAGTATTAACTCTTGGCTGAAGTGGAATCTCTACAGAAAAAGGGCCAATACCAGACTAAAGATACTAGTCCCACAACAAAGTGAAAAAGGCTTATACGATGTCGACAAGAGTACCTTGCATAGCATCTTAAAAGGGAGAATCTTCAAGCTATACAAAACAAGTTTCAGAATTTTGGTAGCTTCAAATAATCTCCATTTGTACATACTACTCTCGGCTGATACACATTAACTTGAATCATGGCAAATAAAAAATAGCAAAACATCAAATGTCTGCTGTCTGTGCCATCCCGGTAACATTCTTTCTGCTGGTGTTTCTTTACCTTAACAAGGTATACGAAGTTAAATACCCCTCGTGCTCAGTATGTCGCGCTATTCAGAGCAAGTCAGAAGAGCCCGTAGCCTCAGATGTGGTTTGCTGTGACATGATATTGACAGATCGTTTCTGTCAGAATTCTTTTTCTTTTCATTTGTTTAGAATGTCGAAGTTTCCTCCGTATTTGTATATTTTTTTCTACAATGAAAGAGTAAGCAGTTCAGAGAGAATTCCGATTTTCGTTACTACGGAGAAATAGTGTAAGATTATTGTTAACTGCAAAAATTAAAGTACTCATTAAGCCTAAGCTGCCATGAGACCGCTTTTACTTTTCAAATATTTTTAAATATCATGTGGTCATCTACAGCAAGAATTTGAAGCCAGTAATTTCTTTCTCTGTGACAGACATTTAAACCTATTAACAGCTTTCACAAAAAAATTCAAAATTTATCTAAAAAAGCACGCCATTCGTTGTAAAAATGCAACTTGCAGATGTATACGCAATAAATGTATTATGTATTTTACATAATATGAATAAGTCAGTATACACATAACTATTCTGTTTTGCGTAGTTTCTTTTGTTGCGGTCCTTTGAATTTTTTTCTGCTGTTTGTGTTTCCTTTGCCTAGTATTAGCTTTTGGTTGAAGTGGAATCTTTACAGAAAAAGGACCAATACCAGACTGAAGACACCAGCCCCACAACAAAGTGAAAAATGCTTATACAATGTCGACAAGAGTATCTTGCATGGCATGTTAAATCGGAAAATCCTGAAGCTATGCAAAACAAGTTTCAGAATTTGGGGTAGCTCCGATTAACTTTCGATTTGTATATACTACTCTTCACCGATGGGTCGAAATCAGCGATGCACGTTAGCTCCGCTACGGCAAGCTACGACATGGCATTGACAGAGTCTTTCTGCCCAAGCGTCAATTTTCATTCTTGAGCAATCCATTTCCCTTGCACTCGAGCACATTCAGCAATCCGGCAACACATCCTATGCTGTCCATCATACACACAACCTTGACAAATCTGCTTCATCATGGGTTCCCTATCTGCTTTCTCTGGATTCCTCACCATGTTGGAATTTCCGGAAACGAGGCCGCGGACTGTGCCGCTAAGTGTGCTTATTCAGCTAGCCATCTACGCATGCCCTTTACGACTGGAAGCTCGTTATCCGCGCCAGTCTTCACGCTAGCTGGCTGCGTTTTGGGGACGCTGAGGTTGCAAATAAATTGAATGCAGTTAAGCCTGTTTCGGGTGTCTGGACGCGCATGCGTTCACATCTGGAGGAGATTTCAACTAACAAGTCCTCATATTGGTCAAACCCGATTCACACTCATGGTTTTCTCATGACAGGGCAAGTATGTACAGTTATGCCCTTGTTGCTATTTGGTATTCACCATTCACCATATTTTTGTTGTGTCCGTCCTCTTCTTAAACACTTCGTTTCAACTTTTTCGTGCTCGTGTTTTAAATCTTTCAGATATTTTAGGTTCATCATGCGATTTTAACCTTTTGAAGCGCTTTTTGTGCTCTCTTCGGTTTTTATGAGATTTCATGGTTTTGGTTTCTATTTTGATTGTAACGTGTACGTGTATTTAGCCTTGCTCGCTTTTTCTCGCGTTCCAGCAGTAACTTATTCAGTTTTGTATTCATGTTTGGCAAATCTTGGCTTGTTTAAAGGCTCCTGTGCCATTAAACTCGAATTAATGAACCAATCAGCCAGCACAGATACCCATGCCATTCACCGGCTGGAAGCCTGCCTGTCATCCGAGCTTGTATTCGTACAATTTGGCAGAATATTTGGGACACTGAAACAGCTAACAAACTACATGCAGTGAAGCCCGTCCTTTCCTATTAGCGTTGCAGCCATCCACGCAGGGAGAAAGTTTTGTTGACTCCCCTTTGTACTGGACACATTCGACTCGGTCATAGATATCTCTTGCGACGATAGAATGCACCATCTTGTCCACATTGCCAGTCCACTCTCACGATTAAACGCATATTTATCGAATACCCCGCTTTACATTAACTAAGTTCCAGAATTTTTACCATCGTAATTTGAATATTTCAAGCATTTTGCGTTCAACATGTGATTTCGACCTGGTGAAACAATTTTTGCGC
>JJRW01S0000585.1:204365-215688 GCA_001188405.1 Loxosceles reclusa
TTAGCTAGTCCGGCACAGCCCGGCTTTTCAACCGCTGGGAAGTGCATTCGGACGTTATATAAGTAAGTTCATTGTGTTCACCCCAAGATTACACTGAACTGTGTAACAAACGCCCTTTGTTGACGCCAGAACTCGAACCAGGATCGTTCAGCTCTGGAGAGACCGCTTTCCCGATTAAGCTACGGCGACATTTATCTGGACAGTCTATTATGTGAGATTTTTGTGGGGAGGAACCTCACAACCTTTGACGTGAGGCGATTTCCGGAGACGGTCTGAGACATGTATGCGAGAGCGAAATACTGGTTATCAAGTCTGGATGTAATACCGGTCCGGAGGATTACTTTCTGGAACGGCGGACAATAAGTTACAATAAAACATCTTATACTGACTTTCAACACTTCTGTCTTACCCCGTGAAATCACAGCTGTTTATTTGCTTTGTCCTATGATTCAAAACATTCCAAACTCTCTCCTCTGTTTTATATGTCAGCTCTTTGGTCATGGCCAAACACCTTGCCTTGGAACATGAACCTGCCCTCGTTGTAGTCTCGCGACCCATAAGAGCACTGACTGCCATTGTCCTGTATCTTGTGTGAACTGCCGTGGTAATCACGCGGTGTATTTGAGAGGGTGTCCGAAGTGGAAGGTGGACAAAGATAACCAACATCTAGAAAGAACATTTCGTACGTCGAAGCTCCAACAAAGAAACAAAGAGTGCTTTGCAAACGCTTACTTCCCTCCAGACAACTCATCCTGTACTGTCTGACACATAAGCCACTATGACTAATCTCCTTAGATAAGAATTCGATATATGGTTTTGGCAGATTCCTAGCCACGTTGGAATTTCGGAGAATGAGGTAGGAGCCCGATGTGCGAAATGTGCTATTTCGGTTGGGCGTTTGAAGATTGTCTTTCCCTTTACCAGCTGAAAGCCTGTTGTTATCTGTGCTCACCTTCACACTGGCTTGCAGAGTTTTTGAAATAACCAGGTAGCGAATACGTTGCATGCAATGGAACCTGTGTTGGGTGTCTGGCAATTCAATCCGGTGGGAAGTTATACTGACTCGCCTCCTCAGTGGACATACTCGTTTCACTCATGTGTTTTCGTCCATGGAATATTTTTTCGTTCCTTTCAATGGCGGAAAAAAACTAGTTCCTAAAATTTAATCAACAACAGCAAAAAAAAAAAGAGAAATTAAAAAAATAAAAAATAACGGAAGCACAAAAGTTTTCTTTAAGCCTTACCTGTCATGAGACCGTTACTTTAAAATATCTTTCTAGTCTTCAGCCAACCAGTTTGCACATCAACAAGAACCGAATTACAAAGACTCTTGTGATCGAATCCAACACGGGTTCCCCATAAAACCAGAACATGATAATCTACATATAGATAAATATACTGGTGTAAGAAATTAAGAGAATTTGCAAACTTGGCCGATTATCTGTGGAACTACTGTACCGATTTTAATGAAATTTCATATGTACATACATTAATACAATACACAACAAATAACCATTCAGTAATTGTAATATACACGCATGATTGTGCTTAACACTCGTTGGAGACGGAAGGTATGAAACAGCGGTTGCAAAAAAACAAAAAAAGGGGTCATACATGGGTTAATAGGGGGTATGGTCCCCTCTTACAGATAAACAGGTATCGCAGCGGGATTTCATACTTGAAATAAGGCAGCTTATCACTTCCTGTGGTGATAGGTCCCACTCGTTCAGCAACGCTGTTTTCAAACCCTGGAGGGTTTTCGGAGGAGGGTTGCGAGTTGCAATTGCCCTCCCCAGAGTGTCCCAGACATGTTCTATAGGATTAAGGTCTGGAGATCTTGGTGGCCAATTCATCCGGCGAATATCCTCACTTTCTAGAAATTCGTCGACTAGAAAAGCTCTATGTGGGGTCGCGTTGTCGTCCATTAAAGTGAATTCGGGGCCAACTGCACCCCTGAAAAGGCAAACATAGGGCTCCAAGACCTCATCCCCATACCTCACAGCAGTCACAGTGCCTCTTTCAAAGACATGGAGAGGTGTGCGGCCATCCAACATGATACCTGCCCAGGTATCATGTTGAGTCGCGGTGAGTCCTAAAGTCCAACTATTTATCAGTATGAGTAGGTTTATGGTGTACAGATGTTGAAAGGCATCCATCGTTGTCTTTGCCTTACCTAGATGTTCTAGTGAAGAGAGAACTACTTTCTCCGAGACTTTCAAGGTGAATTGGATGTTCGGGTTGAGGCTGTTCAAAAAGGAATGGAATGTTGTAATGCTATCAGATGGCAACATAACATATCACAACCATCAACATATCGTTTCCATACCTTGATGTTCAAGCGTTCATACTTCTGCATCTCTTGTTCGAATGCCTCCAAACACAAGTTGGCAACCACGCTGGAAATGGGTGAGCCCATGGCGGTACCCTGTAGCTGTTGGTAGATGGTACCTTCGTAAACAAAGACTGTCTCTTTGAGACAGAATTCTAACAGTTCGCAAATCTCCTCCGACTCAGTTTGGACCTCTAATGGAGTATGTCACCCTCCCTAAGTCCGAACCCCGAACCATAGCAGTCGCGACCACAAGTGATGTGGGTATGAAGGTGAACAGCGACTTTATATGTCGCAGGACACCATTTTCTCTCCCTCATCGATCTTGAGGCCACAGACGCATTGGACGAATCCCTGGGAGGTAGAGACAGTGCAGTCAGTGGAACTAACGACAGGCGACAGAAGACGGGCCAAATGTTTCGACAGTTGGTATGTGGAAGACCCGCAAATGCTGACAATAAGTCTAAGTGGAATACCCTCTTTGTGTATTTTGGGTAGGCCATAGGAGTGTGGTGTGGTGTGGTGCCAGAGGAGCACCGAAGTCGGTCGTATAAGAGGCGATCGAATTTGCCCTGGGAGTGCAGTTTGACAAGGATGTTGTTCATCTTTCTCTGGGTACTTGCAGTTGGATCTGACGGGAGTGTACGATATGCGTCACGGTCAGATAGCAAGGCTAAGACTTTCTCCGCATACCGTGGTAAATCCAGTACAACCGTGGTACGTCCTTTGGCCGCAGGAAGAATGGCAATGCTTTTGTAATTCTTGAGAGTTCTTATGGCCTCTCTTCCTTTCGGTTACAAATTGCCCCGAGGTGGTCCAGCACGAGAGAGAATTCCTGCGATAGAACTACAGACAGCTTCTCCCTCATTCCTGTCTAGTTTTTCCAGACTAGGTTCAACCGAAGAAAGAATTCTAGCGGTTGTGACGGACAGAGGTGGTGGTGCGAAGTTTAAACCGCGGGAAAGTATGTTCTTCTCAGCATTAGACAGTGTTCCGGAAGATAGGTTTAACACCCATCGGTCATCATATTTCTTTTCCCGGGATCTTCGCATGATGTCAGCACGAAGTGAGGCAAGTTTTTCGTCATGATCAGAGCGTAAACGCCTATAACCGGAATATATACTACGACTCCCCCTCACCTCTCCATTCTCCTGATGAAGGTCGTAGCTACGCTCAAAACGTCGCGAGTCGCCGTGTTTCTGACCAGTGACCGAATTTTCATCATGCTTGGATTTGATATGGTGTCAGTCTGATGATCCCATCAAGGGCTTACCGTTTTTGTAAGTACGGGGAAGGGCGCGTCGTCCCAAAGGTACTTCAGCTTCATGTGTTACTGTTTCGCTCTTCCTTTGCCCGCCTCTAATGCGTTTCTCTCTTGTGACTTCTCCCAGAACATTGCTTTTGTTCCAATTACTTGCCATTGTTCGCATTTTATTTCTATTCTCTATTTGTTCACCGTTCACTCTCTATTTTGTTTGCGTCATTGTGAGTAGTCTTTCTGTTACGCCCATGTTTTACTCTCGTTTTTCTGCCGCGGTTCGCAGTACACATGTCTATACCCTGCGTTTAAAGGGTTTCCACCTTCACCCTCAGCGTAGCTGCAGGTTTGTCGAGTGCGGCGATCTGTGTCACTGGAAATGGGGATTCTTCGAACTAAGGGGTGTAAAAAAAATCTTTACTTCATGTCGACGCCGGGAAATGCTTTAATACAGATGCCAAACAATGCTTGCTGTGGGAGAAATCCCCAGTGCCTCCATATGCTTTTCCCTTCTCGATTCAGGCACATAGTTGGTGTTATGAGTGAGTAGCACGTAGTCCACCTTCTGCCCTTGTGCCCCAATCAATTGGGCAAAGGCTCTTGACCAAATCCTGTGTAAGTTGAAAGCAGTGTCAAATCCCTTTTTAGGAATAAGCGCAGATCCGCCTGGAAAGCACAACGCCTTGTATCCTCCAGGCCAGACGAAAGCAAGCGACACAGAACAATCTTCATTGAGAGCAGAATACACCAGAAAAGGAAAGCATGCAGAAATTCTTGCCAATGTAACATCAGTTCGGGTTTTAGGGATAGTGTCAATGATGCCATATTTTTCTTTCAATCCAGCTACTTTTCTTTGTCCCACCTCTGACATTTTCTTGCAGGCCTTGGAAAACTTTGTGCCTGCATCGTTATCAGGGGGACAAAGGAGCTTCATATCTTTCTTGAACTTTTCTCCCCCCCCCCCTTTGCAATTAGAACACTGGCCAAAAAGGCAGGATCAAACCCATCATAGGCAAGATCCTTGCAATGTTGGCGAAGGTTAATTTTGTCTTGAGCCGTGAAGGGTAGAGCCTCCTAAAGCTCCTTATAGGTGGGAATCTTGTTCTCTTTTGTTCCTTTTTTTTAGACATTATTCACAAAGATGCTGGCAACTATTGCTGTGGCATTTTCTCTCTTCACCCTCACTGTCAACACAAAGCTAGTCGCATAAGTCACAAAACTGATTCTTTGTAATTTAGTGTCTTAGTGCAGGTGAGTTTTTCTGGGCTATAGTTAGGAAAAAGGTTAGTCGTGAGCCCAGTTTTTTCCCTACCACAGCAAATGCTGGCTAAGACCAGGCAGCCCCTTGAAATAAAATTTTTTTTTTCTTGTCAGGTGGTGGCGGGTGAAACGAACTACACTAACAACCCTTCTGATTAACTCTTTAACCGCAACCAATAAATTAATATTCACGCCCTCCAAACCGTCTCACAAGACAATAAACAGATAGGAGAATGGCAACACGCAGAGAGGAAAAAGAAATTATGCCCGGCGTGCTTGCTGTGAGGTTGCCCACTTATCGAAGTTTGAATTAAGGAGCCTGAAGAATCTCCAGGAAGTTTTTTACGATTCTTTATCAAGTTGTTTCCGTCCTGGTATAGACGGAATTTCTAAATTGAAATAAAGCACTCTTAAAGTGCCCAATTGTGACAAATTAATTATCCGAAGGCCTAGAAAAATTAAGCCATCGTAAATATTTCATCAAGGTTATAAATTTAAGTGTTTCTATATTTAATTAAGCCTCGAAGAGGCCAGTTATTGACTTTGATATACTGGTTATAACAATCTGTTGAATTTACCTTAAACTTGTAATTGACATACAATTTGACTGAATTCTCTGTTTATTTTGAAAAGTGGCTATTTAATTATTTTAAGTGCAAGTAGCACTCAGTTACATTTCTTTGTAAAATTGTGTGGGCTTAAATAAATTCATTATTTGATTTTACATTTTCTTCCTCTTTATTCCAATTAGCAAGTAGCTATTTCAAAAGTTTCTTTATATTAGCTGTTTTGTTTATTGCATAAATTTTGTGTTGATTAAGTATTTAAATTGTTTGGACTAGAAACATATAATTATCATGGCCTCTAAAAGAAGTTTAAAAGTAAAGTCTCTGCGTTCAGCAGAAAGTGAATTAAGCGAACGTTCAAACGTTCCCGATTCTTTAGTTGTAACGCCGCCGACGTGCTCTCTAGCCGGGCCCTCCGAGTTAGGTGTTACAGGGGGCGAGATGCTGTCCCCCAATGAATTGCTTTCGCACCGGCTTTAGCAGGACGGGAGCGTCAGTCGCGTTCCCCGAGTGTCACTAACTGCTGGTCCGCGGGGCAGTGCCACGAGGTTACGGTTCAACTGATCGTACGGTGGTCCGGTTTGATTACCTTCTTGACTGGCGATGATATTATCCCTGGCGTGCTTGCAAGTCCCCTTGTGGGGCTCGGTGGTAGGTGTGGCTGCCAGGAGCCGAATATTTTATACTTCAACATGTGAAAACTACTACTTCTGATTCTTCTCTGAGCGAGTCCTCAGAGGGTCCGAACCGAATCCTCAGCTACTTTGCAATCTATTACTGTCTCATATGCACTATCATACCTTATCCAATCTTCAGACTCTAGCTTTTTGAAATTATCTCCATGATTTCGAAAACCCCCTCAGATGCTTACTTTTTGGTAAGTACAGAGGAGGTCGTGGCATCCATGAGGTGCCGGAACCGCATGTGTTAGTTTAATTCTTCCTTCGCCAGCCTGTTATGCTTCTGTGTTGTTGCTGTCCAGACGTTTCTTTAGTTCAAATTGCCTTTGTTTGACTTTCACGTCTGTTCCTCATTTGTTATTTTATGTCTACCGGTCACTTTTTTATTTTATATATTGCTTTTGTTTGCTCATCGTGACTTGTGTTGTCCTTGTGTTACAATTTTGTTTTGTTTCTGGTGTCCATGCATCTATACTCTAAGTGTACAAGGTTTCTATCTTCATCATCAGCGTGGCTGTACATTTGCCGTGTATTACGACCCGTGTCGCTGGAAATGGGGATCCTGGTAATTGAGGGGCGAGGGTACTGCCCCCAAAACATTGCTTTAGACCCGGCTTCAGCTACACAGCAACTTCAGTCTCGGGGCCCGGACTGTTGCAATCGGCTAGACGGCGATTTTCTACGTGTCCCCCTGCTTGGATCAACTGATAATTTGAGTCTGGTTTCATCAGCCTTCTTGTCTGTCCAGTCGTGATGGTGTATAGCTCCAGGTTAGCCCTGGCGTGCTTGCACATCACTCTTGTAGGGCTCGGTGGTTAGTGGGCGCGGCTGGCGGGAGCCGAATCTTTATTCATACCACCATAGAAACCTCAACTTCTCCATCGAGCGGCGTCCTCGAAGAAGGCTCAAACCGAATGCTGTACTTCATCTACAGCTAGTTTTTCTACTGCTACTTCTTATCATTTTTCATTCCACTGACATTGGTTCTTCTAAATTTTCCCCGTTTCTAATCTCAAATGGTATTTATGCTATAGCTGGCACTCCGAAATCGGTCAAACGATTGCGGTCTGGTGATTTATTTGATAGAAACAACTTCTTGTCAACAGTCTTCTTCTCTTTTAACTTGTTCATCTTTCGCAAACATGCCTGTCACTGTTACTTTTCACGGTACTCTGAACACCTCGCGTGGCGTGATATCGCATTTTTGACCTTCTGCACGTTTCGGACATGGAACTTCTGTAAGAGCTTTCGGAGCAAGGACTAAAGGCTGTGCGATGAATTTCAATGTGTAGAGACGGTTAACACGAAGCATATCATTTTAACGTTTAAAACGCCTATCCTTCCGTCAGATATAAAAGCTGGATACCTTCTCTGCCCCGTTCGACCGTTCATTCCGAATCCTCTTCGTTGTTTCGAATTTCAGCTTTTCGGCCATGGACAAACCTCTTGACGGAAAGTTGCAACGTGCCCTCGTTGCGGACTTGCTAGTCACTAGGATCAATGTTCTACTCCCGCCTGTTGTATTAACTGCCTGGGAAAACACCCCGCGTATTCTTGAGCGTTCCCCAAGTGGCAAGTAGGAGAAAAGCATTCTGCAGGCGAAATTTTATTTCTGCCTTTTACACCGGATGGTTACAACTTTCCATTCACGCTTCTGGAGCTGCAGGCACCTGTCTCCTTCCCGGGATACTGCGATATGGACCGGATACTGTGCACTACACCAGGTTGCAACACTTGTCTCCTAGTTCACTCCTTGTGTTGTTGTCGTTGTTTAGCTGCATTTCGATAGAACCTCAACCTCGGAAGGACCTCACTGCACCTTCGAATTACAGATCTATTGCGCTGACCAGCTGCATGTGTAAACTAATTAAACGGATGGTCAATGCACGTTTGGTGCACTTCCTCAAATCCCACGTCGTCTTGTCCCCGTTCCAGACGGGTTTTAGGCGGCTACGTTCCACTACCGACAATCTACTTGCCCTGGAAACGTACGTCCGGGTGGCGTCCGTTCTTCGGTCTTACATGGTGTCGATCTTCTATAACCTGGGAAGGCTACAATCGCACTTGGCGTTCTGGTATCCGTGACCTCCATGATTTGGGGCTTCGGTTGGAAACCTGAAATTATGAGAAATTTTATGCAGAACTTCTTGACTGATCTCACTTTCCAGATTCGTGTTGGCACAACACTTATAAAGCGTCTCCTAGGGCGCCATTTTAAGCATTACATTATTGATCATCTAACTGACTGGCATTTTATCCACACTTCGTCCAGGAATTCAGTATCTTACAGCTCGAGTGAACATGCGACTTCTCGAGCGTCATTTACAACTCAGCCTGAACCAGCTGCTTCATTGGACGGATAAATTAATAGATAAACCTTTATTTCCGGAAAAATTAGACATACAATAAACCTTTTTACACGAAAGACACAGAAAAGATCCCCATGGAATCCGACTAGTCCATACCACCCTATCAAAATATTCGGAAAAATATAAGCTACTCAGTTATTCCGTCGGCGTAGCTGAAATGGTAAAGCGTTTCCTCCGGAGCTGAACGTTCCGGGTTGGAATCCGGCTTCGACAACTTTTCCTTACAACCAACAAGGTACTACCGTCTCTTCCTTTCATTTTCTATTCATGACAACGGGTTTCGGTTTTCGCAGGGAAATATCGTCTGTATGTACTTCTGTTGCAGGCAGGGTTTGCATCGAGATCTGCGGCGATTTCTGTTGCTTGAAACCCGTTTTCTTGGTGTCATCTTCGACCGATCCCTCACTTTCGCAGCACATATTCTTTATCTGAAAGTGAAGTGTACAAAGGCGCTGAATATTCTCAAGGTCTTATCTACCTTTCTGGGTGCAGACAGCGAATCATTCTTTCGCCTGTATCGGTCGTTCATCCGCTCCAAGCTAGACTATGCTTTTGCTGCCTATGTACGGTTCTGCCCAGCCGTCTCATTTGAAGGTGCTTGATCCGGTGGCCCACCAGGCACTACGTTTGTGCACTGATGCTTTCCGGACATCTCCTACACAGAATTCATACGTCACGGCTCATGAACCTTCGCTCGGGCTCCGTCCTCATAACCTGAATTTGCGCTAATTCACGAAATTGCTGTCTCAACATGCCCATCCTTTATGGCGATATTTTGAAACCACCCATGCACAACATTTTAATGCACAGCCATCTTGAACTTCTACTTTTGGAATTCGGATGCATTCTTTTCTCACGTTTGATTCTTCCTGATATTGCCCAGCGTGTTGTGGTTTTTATTGCCCCTTGGAAGAAGCACAAGCTTCGATTTTCACTGCCTAGCTTCATTTCATCTCCTTGGCGTTGTAATACATTCGCCGTTTCTGTCTGATAAGGACTTTTGTATACCTTGACTCTCTCTTACTCAATGCTTTGCAGGCTCTTCTTTCTCTGCATCATCCCACCCTCCGTGTTTTGCCCTTCATGTCACTTTACGTGATTTGCGTACTCGTGGCTATGACGTCCGATTTTGCCGGATTTCGGTATTATTGAGAACGAGGCTGCAGATTGTGTCGCAAAGTTATCTGCGGGTCGCCCCCCCCACTCCCATTCATCGACTGGAAACCTGTTATTCGTGCCCGTCCCCATGATCGCTGGTAAGATTTCTGGGACACGCAGATTGCGAACAAGCTGCATTTGATACAACTTGTAGTTGCGGACTGGCCGTGCGCTTCTCACCGAGAGGACGTGTTATTCACTCGGCTTCCCATGGGACACACTCCTCTCACGCATGGGTTCCTTTTCAGTGGTGAGGAGCCACATATTTGTTCTACCTGTTTATTTCGCTTTATCTATTCAGCATATTTTCATCGATTGTCCTGCTTTTAAGTCACTTCGCCTTCAGAATTTTCGATCTCCTGTTTTAGACCTCTGTACCATTTTAGCACCGTCATTTGTTTTTGAGCATTTTGCAGATTTTTTTTTCTTTCCTGTCATTTGCTTTACGAACTTTAAATTTTATGTTTTCATAAATTTTTAAATTTGGGCGATGTGCTGTCATCACAATTTGCAATCAATCACTAATCTTATTGTCATCACTAATCAATGTCATCACTATTTTTTTTTCATTTTCTGTCACTCGTTCATTTTATGTTTACACATCAGACATATTATTCCCATTTGTGCTTATCAATTTTTATCGTGTTGCAATTTGTCCTACGTTTAGATTAGAATGACCTTTTCAGGTTTTGTGCCATTAAGAATCCACCAACCAACTTTTCGTCGGTTTAGTTTTTTAAATGTACTTGGCAGCTGCACATCTAATGACCCTTGCCAGCCCAACGCTAGACATATGCCATCCTTATATATTCAGTTTGTTTAACTGATACCATTCCTGATTAAGATTGCAATTGATATCGTATTTTTTTCACTAATCGCCAGACATATCGGTTAGCGTATTGTAATTTTGAGGATCAATCGTTCAATTAGTATTGTGAAGTGAATATTATCCACGTTTCTATTTATTTTGAATTTGTTATATAAAGGGAACTTATACTTCAGTACCATTTACTTACTGATAGTTTCATGAATATAGTTGGTTTTTCACTACAGAGGGAGATGAATGAATATACCACGTTTTGTTTTGCATGTAAAAAAATAGTGAAGTAACGTTCGCAGAGTATATTGTCCGCATTTTTCAATTTTAGTAAAGTTTTCGCAGTATCAATACACTGACGAAAGTTATGTTATGATCTGAAGCACAGTGAGAAATGGCTACGTGTTGAAATATAGAAAAGGCATATATGATGGGAAAGATCGTGAAACCTACTAAAGTGGTCACCAGGAGGAGCTGATACGAATACGATGATAGAGCCGTCTGCGCCCAAGGGACTTCGAACGATGAATATGGAAAAGCTGCGCTATCTTTGGTATGCATAGGTTGAAACGCATTCTTATGAGGGGAAGGAAATGGATAGTGGCGGGGAAAGGTGCGAGTAAAGTGTTAAAGCTCAGGAGAGTTTCTTTCCGATGTTTTTGGACGTGAAAACTAAAGGAGGCAGGATCAGTGATAAGCAGGGGATGAAGTAAAAGCAATAAAAAATGCGCAAAGCAGATCGGAGAGAAAGAATGAAGAACAAACACAGTGATAAGACATTCGGGGTTGTATGTATAGTATGGCTTATCTTTCTAATGTACAAAACTCTGAGAAATAATGCCTTACATTCTTACGTCGGAATAACTAGTAAGGATAGAGAAATGTA
>JJRW01S0000596.1:122372-133647 GCA_001188405.1 Loxosceles reclusa
ATAATAATGATCTTGAGATGCATCGGGAAAATCTTTAAAATAATGTTCTTTGATACACGGCTGGAGAGGTCATAACATATATAACAGTTACCGGTTGATGTTAAAATCAGTGAAGTACTATAAAACACTTATTGACCATAGAGGCTTATGTGAAGTATCCAAATAGAATAAATTTCACTCGTTGTCGGAAAACCAGTACACAAAACGACTAGTTATTCAGGCATGTAGTGTCGAAGATCTGCGTAACAACAGTAGGAAATCGGCGTCTCGAAACCATTTCTTTTGTAGTTACATCTATTGCAAGAAAATGGGCACGATGTATCCTTTATTCCTATAAATGTTGGTACAGAGGGCAAAGACGTTTCCCCGCCTCCGAAGGAAGTGACCCCTGACTAGTGAAAATATTTTACGTTTACTTATTGATGTTTGCTTTTTGGTGTTTTCAGCCATAAGAAACAGATAGCTGTTCTTATATGTAAAGGAAGATTTAAAATCCGCATTGTGTTTTCAAACAAACATTCTTGTATCAGTGAACTGGATTAAGCTAGGTCAATATGCGAGTCAGTCTCCGTTTCTACCATACTGCTCCTCTGAAACTGATACCAACGGTAACTTATGAATATACACATTATTTTTGTATCACTGCTGATGTTCGCTCCCACATGAATGTTTTGAGTCCCGTAATTTTCAGTTATTAAAAGAACATCGTTGTTCACGGAGGTCGGGGACAAGTCAAAATCATCCGCATCGTTTCGGAACCATTTTTTCCAGAATTCCATTGTATTACGTTCGGATGGTCTGAATTAAGAGAAGAAATGATTCGTGTGAGTCCCCACTTCGAGCATATGCTCCTCTTCATTGGTATTGTTACGAGTTACTGGACGTAAAAGAAATAAATAACTAAGTAAACAAAGTGAATTTGTCAGTATAGTAAGAACAGTACTAAAACACACTTAAAAAAGGACGTGAAGTGGAGTCTAGGAGATACGAACTGGTTTATTTAAGAATAGAAAGAATAAACAAACATGAAGCAAAATAGCCAATACCTGAAGTAATTCAGAGATTAACAGGTCTACAGAAATACTCAATAATTTAAGATATAGTTTGTCTCTTCGTAAATCAAAAGTTACAATGAATACAAACTTCCAAACATTGAATTTACAGCTGTAATTTCGACACTCTAAATCTTATACTGAACGTGAATAGCAGAAATTTGATTAACACTTACACAAAGATATATATCGGAAATAAGCCGGCTAAAATTACACATAACTCAAAGCAAAAATAACGGTAAGGCTATTTGCTTTCTCGCAGTTGTAAAGAATGGCTTTTACTTTTTGTCGACGCCGGGCTCGAGCCCGGAACGTTCAACTCCGGAGGAACCGCTTTTACCAGTTAAGCTACGCCGACGCTGTAATTCCATGCTTACTTTAAAGTCTTTTTTGGGTTCACGTTACACGGTACCGATAATTAAATCCAAACCTCATATATCTCCGTTAATTTTCATAGCAAATTCCATCGAAAGAAGTCAGTTTAACCCGCGAACGACGCAAACAAAATAAAACAATTTCACTCACCCCGGAAGACGATAATCCAAAATAGCACACAGCAGCCGGTATGTCATATGACCAAATCATCGAAAACCGCGTTGTAACAACATGACCACGTAGGAGAAGCTCTTCCTCTATTCAAGCAGGAAACAAAATTCGCCGCACAAACACCCCGAAATCTCTTTGTAGTCACCTGTAATATTCGACTGAAGACCACTCTTTAACGTCTCTCGAACACCACTTTCAAGAAAACTTTGTCAGAAACACCATAGACCTCGCTAGAAAACTCTCTGGCAACCTCTCTGAAATATCCCTTCACATCTCTTGAAACTACTGCGCTCCTCCCTTTTTAGAGCCTGTCGAATCTCGTGGAGAATTGTCAAACTACAGCTACGTAAACATTTTAGAATGTTTCTCTCTGCTTCTCACCTACTTTCCTTCACGCACGCAGAATTTCTTTAAGTATTTCCCAGTTCCTGCGTTTCCAACTTCGAGCATCACCAGATGGCCCTAATAATGCACAGACCTCGATAATTCTTTTCGCGTTCTCATTTCAATATGAACAAAAAATGTGCCGTAAGCCAAAGTGTTTTTCATCGGTTGTTTCTCCACATGAACCACACTTAGTTTCATAACGTGAACATCATAAAACTTGGTTTGCATACAAGTAAATTACCAATAAAAAACTAACATAATCGAAGACGATCGCATTTCTATGAAATTATCGCCCGACCACGAGCCAAATCACAATTAAATCAAACGAACATACTAATACAATAGCTGAAGTTTAGGAACACACTTCCGGTCCGTAACCTAGAGAATAATAATATGTTATTATGTTATTTAAAACGTATAGAAAGTTCTGCGTAATTCACAACAGGGATTTCTATAGAGCTTATGTGTAGCACTTTATTTTTATTTATTTTTAAATGCTTACTTTTTTGTTGTCTTTTAATTATCCGTATTTATTATTTTAGATGTAATTTTACGTTCTATGTAATTTCTGATTACTTGACGAAAGAAAACAAGATTTAACGTTATATAGATGCAACATTAGGCTTGTCGAAATCTATTCTATGGGTTATTTCCGGAATTCTTCCTCATCGGGTTATAACAAATATGTTACCAATTTAATCTGTATAAAGTATAAATATGTCTAATGAATTATAAAAAAATTTACTTGAAACTTATATTCATTATTATGTAGAACTCATGTAGAAAAATAAACAATGTATAAATTAATGAATCATATAGTCTCTAAGTCTATCACTTATCTCAGATATATGTTGTAATGCCTACCCACAGGTGACTTCAAAATAAGCGACAGAAATACCCCGTCGGCGTAGCTTAATCGGTTAAAGTGGCCCGCTCTGGAACTCTGGGGATGGCAAATCCGTTGGCTCGAATCCCGGCGTCGACTAAATGTTTTCTTTACAAATGGCGCCCGAACTTAGATATTCACATTACTGGCCAAGGAGCCAACCGTTAGGTCCACTACTCGAAATCAGATGATACCCTGATCTCTCTTTCAAGTGGGGGAGGGTGTAATGCCCATCCACAAATGACTTCAAAATAAGCGACAGAAATATTCTGTCGGCGTAGTTTAATCGGTTAAAGCGGCCGCTCTGGAGCTCTAGGGATGGCGGATCCGTCGGTTCGAATCCCGGCGTCGACAAAAGTGAAGTCTTTCTTTGCAATCATCTTCAACTAATTTTATTTTAGTGTGCAGTTTTTGAGAGATATTATAATGCTTCGTTAGTATTTTCTATGTTCATTTTTTGCAGGCATTTGTGTGTTAACTCGATTAACTCTACTGTTCAAAACTAAACACGGGGAAATACACATAGGAACCCATAAACTACATAGGGACACATTTGCTTTGTTCCCCTATGTTTCTTAACAGCGGAACGGGCCCACAAACACTTGAAAAACTGCTGTTCCGGAATCTTAAAAAAAAAGGCAAATAGTGTTGCCATTTACGAATTTTAAAAATACCGGTAAAGGATGTTGACTAGCCTCCAAAAGAAGAGGGTCGCTGATAGCAAAAATTGCTGTCCTCCATAAAACTAAAATAAAATGAATCTTAATATTTTAGTCTCCAGTAAAAATTCTTGAATATATTTATTAAAACAGCGAACTTAGGTAAAAATTTCCCCCCTGTAATAGCTTGATCCACAGCATGCACAAGGAATAAGTGAAATCCTGTTGGCAAACTCATTCTGCTTTCCCTTCTATACATCAACAAGGAAAATTGGCTTTTACATGAATTTAAATCTCCAAAGTGTTTTGTTCTGTTATGCACCAGCGAGGCAACATCAATAACAATATTATTAGCAAAGTGTGAAATAATTTAACAGGGCAAATGAATCACGAGCGCTGTACCAAGCAAAACCACCAATCCTTGAACATCTATCCAGTAAAATTGTTTATGACACTACTTAGCTGGAAGGTGTTCCTAGCCCTTTGCTCGGCAGAAAACAGGATGTACAAAGAAAAAGTGTGCGATGCCTAAAATTTGGTGTCATTACGAGCTGCGTCGTTGCTAGGCGATGGTAGGAGTGCGTAATGGCCCAAATGAGCTGCAAATTACAATCATTTTGCGCGGAAATTCTGTTTTTCTTTATTTAACGTCCGGAAATGAACAAATGCTTAAACATGCTGAAGAACGTAAAATTGGTACTTGCGCAGTAATCATCTTTAAAGGTCAGCCACAAAGGGGGAGAATTTCACTTAAGGACAAAAATTCGTGAATTACACGGATAATACTTGCGTTCTATTCAAAGAACATAGTGGCGAAACATTACCTTACAAGATTCAGTCACACGATGTGCACCATACATTTCAGTAATGCTTCTGTCTTAACATATGCAACACGAAAAATTGTATCAATAATCAGAATATTCGTTAAGCCTTAAAATAACAAAATTTCTCTGTTTCGACAACGTATTTGTCGGTTTTCAAGATGGAAAGCAGGTGAAGCAATGATACATTTTTGCGCTTACGCAATATTTTCATGCAACTTGTCTTGTAATCAAGGTAAAAATATCGTCCCAAATTTTTCAGTTATATTGCGAATTCAAAATAACATCGAGATGTGAGTTTTAACAGCGCATACTTCAGGTAAAAAAGAATGGAAAACAAAAAATGTTATACCAATCGAGCTTAAGTACAGAGAGATCCAAGTCTCCAACAAGAGACGGTTCCCTATTCTAATATCTTAATACAAAGACACTTCACTTTCTTAAATGGGAATAGACTGCAATCACAGTTGTCGAAAGAATGCCATCTGAAACACATGCGACAAAGCCTTCACTTTTAATAGAAAAGATTTTCAGTTTTTCAGGAAGAAGACTTGTACTAACAGTTTCTTCTTAGATATTGGATTCATATTATGTTCAGAGTTTTGGGCAGTACATCAGATATTTGTTTTGTTTCTGTATCATAACTTCATTATCTCTACTCATCCTGAGCAATAAATCTAATTCCGGTACACGTATTCATATGGATTTGAAGCTTTCGAATTTGAAGTAATTTCTCACTAATACAGTAAATTCTTGTAAGCATCAGCTTGCTGTCTGTAAATATTCATTTTGCTGACACAGGTATAGGAACTGTGGGACTTACTTTTTCTGAAAGAGTGTTCTACGAATAGTTCTAAGCCGAATTCAGTAGGGGGAAAGCTTATTAATCGGGGAAATCTCACGACATTTCCGTGGTAAAAATTTCTTGATTCATTTGAATTTGATCAACTTGAAGAAATAATTTATCGTGACAACAGACGATTGTTTTCACCGTAAGTCCTGTGAAACGTTGCACTTGTGTCCACCCGAATCGTTTTTGCGCTAGGGTGACTCCATACGAAAAACTCATCTTCCATTTTTATGACTGTACTTCGACGCTCAAACCCTGCGTTATTTCCAAAAAAAAATTCACATATCATCGGCACTTCATCCATGTAAAACTGTTTCTGATTTGAAAACTGTCTTTCGTTTTCTTTTTCCACAATGCCTCCAAGTTAGACAGCTCCGTGCTAAAGGCGTTTTACGGTACTTCCTTTGCACTTTATTGCAAAGCGTACTTTGGAGAAATCAGTAAGAGCAATTATTGACACTTCTCTCCTACCTTTCTGCCTACCTAAGGCACATATTTACTTAAACATAATTATTGACAACATTATTTACAGACGTTCCGAATTGAAGAGTACACAAAAAGAGGCTTGAAAATCAAGTCCGTAAATTACAGAAGAAAGTAACATAATCCCCAGTTCGCCTTTTCCAGCATCAGTGTTTCTTGTGAAATACGTTGAAGTTGGAGTTTCTGGCTCTTTGGAAAATAGGGGCCATTTTGCCCTGGAGAACAGGCAAATCACAGGAGAGCTCGAGGATCTAGAATATTACAATAAAGATAATCTATGGGAATTTATAATAAACTGTTGAAGCAAAAGAGACCAAATTGTGAATTCACACGCCAAGTTTGCATGAGATGAGAAAGAGTAAAGTCGAGTCCACGAATGAATAACGCATCTTGCAGAGGATGACCAGTGCTGGAGTAGCGGAAACAGGAAATCAAATAGTGATCAGCTGTTTCCGGGACATGACAGGAGGAACATCAGGGAGAAGTACTGTTGTTGAATTTATGAAGGAAGGCAAAAAGCGGAGCAGTATTTGTACGAAGCTTGGCAAAAATCATATCCAACGACCTGTTAGGAGAAAATCTACTATCTCCCATCGGAAAACGATGTAAGTAAGCAAAAGAGGACGAATATTTACAAACATAACAATTGCGATCAAGACAGCAGAAAGACCCTAGGAACTAAGGTGAAAAAGACCTTCATAGCAAAATAAAGGCCAGATAGCGCAATTCCCGTGAAGTAAGGTTGTTTTAGCAGCTTGATCTACTCGATCTGATTCTGGAATAAAGGAAATGAAAAGAAGTAACAACTTGACGACAGTGATTAAACAGATCATAAATGTGATGGATAAGAATGAGAGTGGGATGATACATGTTGTAAGGCCGTGAGATCTGAGAGACTATCAGAGATAATAAGGTACTGTTGAGTATGAATACAATAACGTTGTGAAGCACCGAAAAATGGCTACACCTTCAGCGACAAAAATTGACGAAGTGGAAGGAAGCTTTATAAGAAGCGTATCCGTAGTTTGAGGAAGATATGTGGCACAACCACTAGGAGACGTAGAACCATCAACATATATAACAATCATGTCGGGAGGAAATTGATGCAATATATATATTTGTTAAAAGTGTTGAAAAAGAACCGTGGTGGAGAACTGGGATTTAGGTCCCTGCGGTCCATGCAGATGGAAATAAATATTGGAAAATTCACGACAATCAGGAAGAAAATGTAAAATACGGAGGTAAGTATGGGGAAAAGAAAGACGCATGTGATGATCACGCCGCTGATGAAGAATGGAGGATCCAGACAATGTTGCAGTAACAGGCGAAGTGAGGAAATTATGCCAGAGAAAACTAGCAACGAGAGCCATTGTTTTTGAAAAGGAGACGAAGATAATAACGAAGAGTGGATTTGTCAAATCAATGAGTAAGGGAGAAAAACAAGAGTCTTGGTATAAAAAAGGATAGGACAAGCACGGGAAAGCCCGGTAGCGAGACGCAGAGCCTGATTCAGAAGAACCTGTAATTTAGAACGTTCAGTACATGAATAGGAGAAGAAAAAAAAAACAATTCGCATAGGTGAGGCGAGAAAGCAGATGACTCCGTAATATCTGAAATAACGTGGAACGAGTGGGACCATGACTGCGAATCTTAACTTGTTGAAGAACGTGAAAAATGAGGCCACCTTTCTGTAAAAGAAATGAGAAATGTGATTCCCATCGCAGATTGGTTGTGATCTGTAACCCCAAAAATCTTGTGTTCTGTAGTCGAAACAAGTGTCCTTCCGGCCAAAGTGATATGAGGGTTATGAAGTACTCTCTTGCAGGAGAAGTTCATGAGGGTAGTTTTGCTGTAAGACAGGCGGAGATAGTTTGGGGAGCAACGGGTGGCAAGACTATTGATCTCCTGTTGAAACTAATGGGAGGCCAACTGGGTATCGGGATGAGAAGTGATGAGAAAAACATCATCAGCATATAAGATGAGATCAAAAAATCGAGATGTACTAGAAGAAATGTCCCTCATAAAATATTAAAAAGAAAAGGAGAAAGTACAGAACCCTGAGGTACCCAATATCAGCAGGGTAAGTAGGAAAAAGAAGTGAAGACCAACGTACTTGAAAGTTGCGCTGGAAACAGCCACGAAATGATGTGTTTGCTAGGAAGAGCATCTGCAACTTTGGTGAGTAATAAATGGCGATCGACAGAGTCATAAGCGGATTCAATATCAACATAACAAAGACAAACATAATGTTTTAAGTTGCGAGAAGTTTGAAGTAAATGAAGAATATGGGTAAGACAATCAATACTGACACATCCAGGGATAAAATCATACTGATGTTCATGAATGTAGGATAGTGAGATGGTGTGTGTGCCAACTAAGACGATATAAAAGCAAACGTTCAAATAATTTACAGAGACAAGAAGTCAGAGAAATAAGGCGGTAGGACTGTAACAAGGTAGAACCATTCCCGTGTTTTAAAATGGGTATAACGACAGCTGATTTCCAGGAGGATGGAAATGTATGACCAGTTTAAATCTGATTATAAAGGTGTAGGAGAAAGAGACGAAGTGAAGGACGAAAGCGCTTGAGAAACTGAAAAGAAACACCATCATCTGAACAATTTCATTGTAGAATATTGAACTGGAAGGATATAATTAGACTCTGAGGTTAAGAGCCCCACAAAAAATTAGGGTAAAATAAAAGTAGCACACGCACTTTTTTTCTCCGACTCCCTCACCGTCCCTTGCCTGAAGAAGGGCGGACAGATACGATATATGACAAGGCTGGCAGATATCTGACTGCGTCGAAAGAAACATGCAGAATATCAATTGTGCGCGGGAACGCCATGACAGTCACCAAAGATAGGGAGTACGTGAGGGGGAATTGATGGTGATATTAACCATAAAACGAAAGAGAAAAGCCTAATAAAGAATAGGAGAAAGGTAGGACAGGGGAATCGAAAGAGTGACTAACTTTAAGGTTTTAATTTAGATTTAGAAGTTTGGTGAGGCAATTTGGTGGCTTCAGCGATAGAGGTGGAATACTCATGATCAGAAGTCACAGAAGGAGAAAGATCCATGTCAAGCGTATCAGTAGAACCAGAGAGTAAAGATGAGGTAGACGTTGCAGTTTTACGTTTTTTTTTTTTTTGTTGAACATGTAACTGAAGTTAATAAAAGGGTGGAAAGTTGTTGTTGTTGGGCGTCAAGGACTGTCAAAGTACGCTTGTGTAATTTATACAATTCTTTGAGTAAATCGTGCACGGACGACATAAATTCATGAAGTGGAGAGAGGTTCAGGGGAGTGGTGGGAGGTGCAGGAGGAGGGGTGGAAGAGACCGTTTGAGCATAGGAGGTTTTAGGAGGCTGGAGGCGTTGACGAGCGTCCGCAGGGGTGACATGATGTTGGGCACTAAAACGTAGTACTTTCTCTTCGAATTGACGGGTGGGACAGTCCAAGGAGGTAGCAATATGCGATCCAGAACAGTTCAAACAAAGTAAAGTTGTACAGAGAGGCAGACGAACATTGACGAAAGGTGCGCCACAGGAGGCACAACGTTGGGTACCACGGCAGTATTTCGCCTGATGCGGAGGCAGCGGGAACACTGACGGGGACGATCAAAAAATTCACGAGGACGATGTTGGATAAACCAGGGTTTGATAATCCCAGGAATAAACGGATTCGGTTGGCATAAGAAGACCATCAAAAACACGGATAAACCGACTTACCTGGGTAATGGGTATTCCTTGAGAGTGTAGTTCCTGATAAATATCCTCCAAAGGAATATCACGGTCAACCCCCTGTATTTGACGACAATTCGCGGACAGCTAGGTGAGGTGTAACGGGAATGGTCATAAGAGAAGTAAGTTGCAGGACCTTCAAAGTTCATTATATCGAGTAGACGACCATCACGTAAGCATTTCGTGATACATGGGTGAAGCGTTTTTTAACTTCGATGCGGAGAACACTGGGATTCTTTTGAAGATGATGTAAGTTGACACCGGCTTAAAAAAGCAGAGAAAGAAGTGAAACCAGCAGTAGCAGCTTGACAGGCAAATTCTCCAGGCGTCAGTGAAGGTGTAAACACCAGTTGTTGGACGGTTGTTGTAGTCATCGTAACGGACCGTGAAAAAACAGTATTTACCGGAGTTCGGGAGGAAAAAAAACGTACTAAAACGGATGAACAGAACCACCTGATTGGAGGGAAACAAAAGATAACAGCACGAAATCAAATGTTTAGAATGTTCAAAAAGCAGGGAAACACCGAACAAAGTCCACGAATCAACACAAGTTTACACGGGCCTCACACCTCAGGTGATCTTGCGAAATATATCGTACCCATGGCATCATCAACTTGACCGTCACACACTCCGCCTTCAGTGGCCGCATCGAGAAAAGAAAATGTTCAGAAAATGCATGCGCGGGCCTCACCGAGTGAGCGGGCTGATCGTCTGTGGAACGTCTTGCTTTGCTGCTTCATCTTGAAACTGGTGAATTTTTTTTCAGTATTAGCGTATTTAGCTATAAGAAAAGCAGGTTTCATTTGGTGTAGAGAGATGTTCATCTTTGTCTCACGCATTTTAAACTCCTTTATATTTATTTGTTGTTGTTTTTGTTGAAAAAACTACTACTTCATTCAAAATGGAGGCTTGTTCGTTTTCGTTCTTGCGAATATTTATTTATTTTTCATGGTTTTTTTTGTATTTTCCTACATTGTCACAGTTCCACAGCTTTTTAAATAGTTATATGAAGACTCCAATATATGAAGTATGATAAATTTGAAAGGAAAGCATGTCGAACTTAGCAAAATATCTGAGAAGCGGTACACGAGCGTTTGTAATGGCGGCCTCCGCAGACATGGCGCAATGTGTTCGGTCGTTGAACGATGAAGTGGTGGCACTCACAAGGGGATCAATTTGAAACTAAATTACCAGACGTGGTTATCGAAAATGCCAAATTGCTGGAAGAAAAGTTGGGCAGTGGAGCTGACGACCAAGGTAAGCCGTCAAATTACTCAACTATCGATTTGTTGAAGGGCTAGTTGACGTGCATGGTAAATGAAAAAGTTCAGATACTGGGAACTGATACACTACGACAAATTGAGCTAGTGTTATCAGAAATTGAGAAAATTGTACAAAACTTGTTCTCAAAGAAGATGGAATTGACAAAATTAATATATGAGGAAGTAGTGCTTACTGATGATATATTTGAAAGAACATAATAAAAATCAGAAACTGTTGTGATTGGTCTGTTTTGCAATAATTTAGGCATATCTATGATCCAAAAAGACCTCTGCATCTCTCATAAAATAGGTAGACGTGACCCAAACACGTCAAATTAAATAAGATCAAGAACAATGATTGTCAAGTTTGTGAGATTGATGCAGTGGTCCATGGTAATTAAAGCATGCGGTTACTTAAGGGTTCGGGAATAGTGATCTCAGAATCTGTGACCAAATAATAAAAAATTACTGTTTGATAAAGTTAGGTCGAAGGGACTGTATTGCTGGACGCTGGACGGCCGTTGTCATATATTGCAGAACAGTGGTGAAAAGATAGTACTTGCTTCGCTATCAACCATAAGACAATTTC
>JJRW01S0000597.1:55081-67751 GCA_001188405.1 Loxosceles reclusa
AGGTCAAAAAGACCCTTAGAGCCCAACTCGTTCGAACTTATCAGTCCAGTCAGTCCCGCTTGACTTTTCCAGACCTTCCCCTGAAGAACTCAGGTTTGGATCTGTAGGAACACCCGGTTCCATGCTACCGGGCTTTTGTACTAGCCACTGACCGAGTGCCAGTGTGCTAGCCGGCGCCTCTCAATAGCACTTCGCTCCAGACTCTCGGAAGAGCCCCCTTAGGCGTCAAGTCGGACACTTTGTCTAGCCTCCGACCGAGTGCCAGAGCCGCTGACTTAGTCCCATTGGATGGGCGCGTCTAATTTGCGCCTTTAGAACACCGTCATGATCGCCCATCTCCATGACTGACTTGGACAACTAGGTTGCCACATCACTGATATAACACTGCTTGGGCGGCGAGGTTCGTGAGCCGTCACCTCGCAAACCTCGACTTGCGCCTCCGCACATGCCTCTCAGCATCTCTGTGCCCCTCACTCTTTAGCACCATTGATCTCGTATGCCGTTCAATGGAGTTCCCAGACCCACGTGGGATAAATACCGGACGTAAGTGAGTTGGCCGCTTGCTCGGGTCGGGTAACGGCCACACAACCCGGCTCCGGAAGAGCCCTTACTGCCAGACTAGTGCGGGACCCTTTGCACCTGGCTGCTTTAGCAAGACAGTGGACTCCTTCGGTCCAAACATTTTGGACAATCAGGTTTTTCTATGGTCTTGCAATTTCATGGAAAGGACGAATGTTACTTCTAGGACGACAATGCTCCATGTCATGTTGCAGCCTCTGTCAAGCAGTGGTATCAAGATATGGATGTAAAACGTCTTCCCCGGTCTGCTCAGAGTCCTAACCTAAACAGCATAGAACATTTTTAGGAGAGTTAGAGCGATGACCAGGGAACCACGTCCAAAATATACAGCTGAGCTAGCGACATTCTTGCAGCAGGATATAAAAAAAACTACATTTTGTCGACGCCGGTATTCGAACCAACGGATCTGCAACCTCCAGAGCTCCAGAGCAGCCGCTTTAAACGATTAATCAACGCCGACGCTTGTCTGTAGAAGCTTATTTCTCATTCATTTGTGAGTGGACATTACAAGGAATGGACACACATATCCATAGCTGTGTATCAAAACTTTGTAGAAAGCATATCCATAGGGGTTGCTAGTGTAGAACTGCAAATCGCGTTTCCGTTTCCGGTGTCCGCATACTTTGTGAATGTCTAGTATCCCACATTGAGACAGCTAACGAGCCATTTTCACGCTGTTTGCGATCAACAATGGTGAAGGTTCAACGGTAAGGGATACGGCAATTCAGAAATCTCTCACGGCACAATCTTTGCACTTCATGTCCCTTGCTACCTGCTTGGCAATGCATCAGATGCATATCCGCCAATTCATCGTATGTATAGCCCTCCATGCTCTTCACGAATACGTCAAGTCACATGCAGTGTTATCATAGTAATATCGATGAATGGATTTGGCTGAGTGCTTAAATGTTTTATTCTAATCGTCTGCTCCCTTGATTAGGTGATATGATTTGTGCATGCTGGATGATTTTTAAACTTACTCTTTTCTAGAAGTTCCGTCTTATGACGTCCCATCCATAGTGAGCGACCAAATTTTGAATATCAGCTATTTCTCCGATGTACTATTCTCAATTTTAAATATTGTCATAAAACGAAGGAAACTTAAATTAAAGTCCGAACATTTTCCGATTTTTAAATTTCTTTCGATTCTGGGCACTAATTTAAGACATAAAAAACGTCTGAATTATAGGTAATACTCGAAATTTATGTACTGACTAGAGTGTAGTGTCTGATGTGCAACCCAACTAATGGCGGCTATTAACTCGTTCGACCCGCTTCCGCTAGACTGACCTAGTCCTACTAATGCTGGCTCTATGAGATTATTCATCTAATAAGCAGTTGAACTGCTAAATTTGGACCCTATGAAGCACCTAAGTTTAGCGAAAGCGGCAACAAACGCAAAGTTAAGCCTAAAATGGGGAAGTGATGTATAAAAAGGAATGTTTGAACTTCCCGCTCGCTCTTTTTATCAGAGGGAAAGCCTCTGGCGAGATTTTATGAATCAACTGCGTCAGGGGCCTTGAAGTAAAGGACGTAAGAGGTAAAAATTTAGTAAATAAAAGTAAAATAAAAACCTTTAAACAGTTTAAAAATAAGTTAAAAAATTGATAGTGACACAAAACGTCACTGAAACCTAAAATTTTATTTTGTAGTAGAAATAATACTCGAAATTACAGCTTTAAGCAGGGCATTCACAGTCCTGATGTCTATATTAACCGAAATTTGTTGTAGCGTATTCCAAAATGATTCTATTTCTTTTTGGGAATGTACCTACAGGTACACTGCTAGTTTATTGAATAGAATATAGTCAATAATACAGGTATATTTGAAAGCAATTGAAATTTTTTGAATTGTGTTTTTGAATTACGTTTGACACTAAGGTTAACATTACACTGAAGTACCGAAAGTTATGGGATAGTAATATGCAAATATCCAGGTATCATTGCGTAAAATGCGCATAAATCAGCAGTGCGTTGTCCGTTTTTTCATTTGGATGATAGTGAGCTCTGTGAAACGTTGTCTGACGTGATCATGACTGCATGACAAGAATTGACCGGTTTTGAATGCGGAAAGCTAGTTAAAGATAGACGCATGGAACATTGCATTTCTGACATGGTTCGGCAATTTTACATTCCTCGATCCACAGTGTGCTGAAGGTCACCTGATATAGAGCTGAGGTGACCTTGCACGATTGAGATATTAAATGGTATAATACTATGTTACTCCATTGTGGTTCAGTAGTTAGCCACCCTTAACTGCAATGTTTAATACAAAACATTTATTCACACGAGACAAACTTAAAGAGGTAAAAAGAACTGAGGATTACGCAAAAAACAGAAGACAGATTTTTTCGTGGCCTCTCTAGGGGCCGGCGAAGTCGAGAATGTCTCTTTTCTTGTGGAAAAGACCTGCGCGTGTGTGTGTAACACCGGCCTGGCGTTACTTCTCAGTCCGCATACCAGAGCTATTTCCAAGAAAAGTGGGTGCGCCCGTGGAATGTGCCCAAAAATTCGCAGCGAAGCACAATCTTTGAAAAGAGAGACAAACTGCAGAAAAAGTAATTTCGGTGAAAAGAATCCGCCACATCACCAACGCCTACTGGGCTAAGTGGACACGTAATAGTCCGGAAATAGCACCTTGCGTCCACTCCGAGTGGTCTTCACCAGGGGTGATGAGTTCGGTGGCTCGAAGTCAGCGGAAGTTTCCTGAAGGAGGTGTTGTGGAAGTGAGCTCGTCCAACTCCACTGGCGCTAGGTGAGCGGGCTTGATTCAGTTAATTGAAACGTTGATAAACTTGTTATTCACCTTGAGTTTGTAGCACTTGTTCGTGCGTGAAATCACCTGATAAGGACCATCATAGGGCTGCTGCAGTGGTCGTCGAATGGTGTCATTTCTTAAAAACACGTGTGTGCACTTTTGCAAGTCATGGTGCACAGAAGGCTTGTAATTCGAATCATAAGAAGTGGGGGAAGGCTTGAAGTTCCTCATAATGTCCCTAATGTTGTTCACAAAGTCACTAGCATTTATTTCTGATGTCGAAGAAGTGAAGAAATCACCAGGCAATCTCAATGTGGTTCCATACCCAAGTTCTGGGGGGTGTACATTTGATGTCTTTCTTGTAAGCTAATCGAAGGCCGAGTACGGCAATGGGAAGGATTGTGGTCCATTTTTGCGTCTGATGATATTTGATTGAAGCTTTCAAAGGTCGGTGGAGCTGCTCAATCAATACGTTTGATTGTGGATGACAGCTCGCTGTCCTAATTCTTTGGATTCTCAAGGATTTGGCCAGCTCTTTGAATAACGAGGGTTCAAATTGGGGACCTTGGTCGGTTGTTAATGTTGCTGATATGCCAAAATGGCTTATCCAATGTGTTAAAAATACTTGGGCCACAGTGTATGCAATGGCGTCGGGGAGTGGTATTACCCCTGGCCATCTCCTGAATCGGTCGATGATCGTAAGGCAATAATGAAATCCTTCATTTGGTGGAAGAGGACCGATCAAGTCTAGGTGAATATGCATGAATCGTGAGGAAGTCAACGGGAACTGTTGAAGTGGAGATTCTGTATGTCGTGTGATTTTAGATTTCAGACAAGAAATGCAAGATTTTGTCCAGCGGCTGCAATCTTTTCTTATGAATTTCTACACATAACGTTTGCACAAAGGACGTTCGGTTGTACGTATACTTGACTGAGCCATGTTGTGTAAGACATGAAATACACTGGTGTGCAAAACTTAAGCAACAAGTGGGTTTTTTGCCATAACTCCACGAGAAATCATCTGAGAGACATGAAATTCAGAAATGAGTGAAAGTATTATGTGCGCAAAGGCTGACGAAAGCATCGGCGCTGAAAAAGGAATACAATGCATACGGCATGGAATCAAACAAAAACAAGCTTCATTGAACGCATAGTATCGTGATTCATGATTGTTTAACCAAGAGGAAGAACAACAAGCAGATGTTCCTTAATATGGTATATGCCCTCCCCTCGCTGCAATGGTTGCTTCGCAGCGTCTCCGCATACTCAGAACCAGCTGATGCAACATTTCTTGCGGTAGGAGTGCCCATTCTTCAATCAGCATCTGTTTGAGTTGTTGAGTGTTCTCCTGCGTCTCCCCAAAGCATCCCACACATGTTCGATGGGATTTAAATCTGAGGAGTACGCTGGCCAATCCATTCAAGTGATATCTTCACTTTCCAGTAGTTCCTCAACAGCAACAATCCCATGTGGCCGTGCATTGCCATCCATAAAAATGAAGTCTGGGCCAATGGCACCTCGGAACAGACGCACATGGGGAAGGACTACCTCCTCACAATAGCGATCCCTGGTTACAGACCCTCTATCGAAAACGTGGAGCTCAGTTCGCCCGTTCAGCAAAATGCCTCCCCAGACAAGAACTCCAGGACCACCGTAACGGTGTCTTTCCTTGATGTTACGGGGATAAAACCGGGTCCCGACATCTCTCCAAATCAAAACGCGTTGAGAGTCGCTTCTGGTACTGAACCGACTCTCATCCGTAAAGAGGACACGACTCCATTGATCAGTTGTCCAGTTTTTGTGCTCTCTGCACCACTGTAAACTGTGGCGTTGGTGGCCAACTTTCAAGGGAGGCAGCGTTCAGGACGGCGGGCGAATAGGCCCCCTTTGTGAAGGCGTCTGGCCACAGTAAACCGCGACAATTGTCGCCCCGTTGCTGTACAGAGTTGCTGAGCAATGGCGCTTGCTGACTGCTGTCGGCTTCGTTTCGCCTGCAGGACGATATATAGGTCATCCCTTGCAGCTGTCGTCCTCGGGTGGCCCCACCAACCTTTCTAACAGCTGTACCTGTGGTTTAGAACGCTTTCCAAGCGTGCAAAACGACACTTTTGTTGATTCCGAACTCTGCAGTTATACTGGTGACAGTACGCCCCTCCTTCAGCTTTCCGATCATTCTTCCACGTGTGAAGTCATCCAGGTGATTTCTTCTAGCCATATGTCACGAACAGACTCACTGGCACTTGCAGCGAATATGTTGAATCGCGTCTCCGTCCTTCCTTTTATTCTACTGTTGAGCTGCGCGCGCCGACATCACGCGTTTTGCGTACGCTCACGTCGCCTCTGACGTTTCGTTCCTGATATTTGCATACGCATGACGTTTCTACTGACTTACGTGTTCATTGTACTGATCTCCAGACCTCCTTTTCTGCAATTTCACGGCTATCTGCTAAATTTTTACATTGCTGCTTAAGTTTTGCACACCAGTGTACATCTTTTCTGTGTTGTTTGGGTATGCATAGTCGTAATTATCCACTGGAAGCGTCACGAAAAGCTCTGCGTTGGTATCTGGTATGGTAAACATTTTTAAATTAAGGAAGAATTATTTTGTAATGTTTGCAGCTCAGTGTCATGTAGTTGGGCTTTAGCGATTTCAGCGTAAGCAATTGATGCAGGAATTGAAATTGTTTGTATGCGTGATAATGAATCAGCTGAAGTATTTTCAGTACCGCGTACATGTAAATGTTTGTCGTGAATTGGGAGATAAACTCGAGTTGATAGTACTGCCTTGGTGATAATTTGTCTGCCTTTTGTGTGAATGCAAATGTTAGAGGTTTGTGATCCGTGAATAACGTAAATTCACGGCCTTCTAATATGTACCTGAACCTCTTAATTGCTGCGTATGCTTCCAGTAACTCTCGGTCATATGCGCTGCATTTGCGATCTGTGCCTGACAGCATCCGAGAAAAAACAGCTAGGGGTTCAATTTTGTTGCTTGACCTTTGACTGACCCTCGCTCCGAGTGAGTGATTCGATGCGTCTGGGTGAAACATTAAGTCAGCATTCGGGTTAGGATGGGCTAAAAGTGTTGCTTCAACTAAGTCCTTTTTGCGCTTATTGAAGACTTCACGAGCTTGAGGAGGCCAGTCAATTTTTTTCTCTTTGATCCTTTTAAGTATTCTGTGAGAATTGCTTGCATTTCAGCTGCCTGTGGCAGAAAACGATGGTAGAAATTAATGAGGCCTAAGAATCGTCGTAAATCTCTTATTGTTTCACTTAACTTGTCGTAGGACTTTTCAGTGTTAAAGGTTGTGTACCCTCATTGGAGATCTTGTGGCCTAGGAATTCCACTTCTGTTGCACTAAAACACATTTGTCAGTGTTAAGCTTCCGATAGTACTTGATTTCAGGCATTGTCTCCCTCTATGGACAACGTAGTAGCCGACCGCGACCAGCGACGTCTCTGTGTGCATGTGTGAGTAGAGTAGTCCGTGCTAACAGACAAGCGTCAAATAACAGCGACAATCAATGAGTCATGTACTAGGTACGTGTGCATGAGGTCAGTGCAGCGACATTCGGTGTTGTGTTGATGGGATATGGTAGCAGAAGACCGGCTTGAGTGCCTTTACTAAAAATCTGCCATCAGCTATCTTAGGCTCGTGAACATACCAGTTGGACGATAGATAACCGGAAAAACGTAACTTGGTTAGATAAGTCACGGTTCCAATTTGTACGAACTGATTGTAGCGTTCGGGTGTAACGTAAACCTCACTAGACCACTGACCCAAGTTTTCAACAAAGCACTGTGCAAGTTGGTGGAGGTCCCGTAATGGTGTAGGAAATTTTTTCATGGCATGGACTTGGTCTTCTGGTCAAACTGAACCGTACAATGACTGGAACGGGTTATGTTCAGCTGCTTGGAGACCATATGCAGCCATTCATGGATTTCATGTACCCAAACAACGACGGAGTTTTCCAGGATGACAATGAACCATGTCACCGGGACAAAATCGTTAGCGATTAGTTTGACGAACATTCTGGACAATTGCAGCGAATGATGTGACTAAATCGCCAGACATGAACTCCATCAAACACATTTGGGATATGATATTAAGGTCCATTCGGGAGAGACATCTTGTCCCTGCAACAATTCCGCAATTATGGACGGCTACACAGACAGCAAGGCTGAATATTTCGTCCAGGGACTTCCGGTGAGTAGTTTACTCTATGCCAGGTCGAGCTGCTGCAATTCGTCCGTCTAAAGGCGGTTTGACACGATATTAGGGGCATCCCATGACTTTTAGCACTTCAGTGTGTTTTTATATGTTTACCTGTTAAGCCAACAGTAAAATAAAACTCTTAATTACTTTATTCATTTCATTTTTGACATCCAAATTTAAGTTGGTATTTGCTATGTCGGGTTCAAATGCCAAGCGGGTTTTTTTTATGGGAATTGTCTGAATGGAGCTCGTGTTTTCTGTGTTTTCTCTGTGCTTTCTGGCACCATGAGACAAATGCAGCCCTAAGTTCCATTGTAAGTATTGTTCCAAGTAAGTTCCATTGTAAGTAAGTTAACAGAACTTCATTTGTACTACCACCTTTCTTCTTTTTTGTTGAAAACGTTTACGATCGCGCAGTGTACATAAACATCTTATCATTCAACTGAATTCGATTTTTGCTGATGTGATAAGGTTATTCCACCGTAACTTCTGTTGTGACCATGTTCTGAATTGAACATGCGTGTTTTATTGCTTTTATACGAGTTTCTTTATTTCTTCAATGAGAAGAAAGCATATGATAACTACCTGAAGAGCCAGCAGTAGAGATTTGAGCGACCTGGAGTTCTGCTGTTTCATGACGTCCTTCGAAAATCACTTCTTCGCTGCGCCGGACAATGGCTGTAGCTAGGGTGGACTCACAGCGAAGCCTTAATTCACCTTGGCGCAAGTGGTGCTGCTGGACATGGAACCGCAGACCCAGCACCCGCCACTGAAACGAGCGATCTTGTAACGGCGGGTACTCCACCAGATTCATCCGAGGAACCTGCAACAGAAGAAGTTTTTTTTTAAATGCCGCATTAAAAAAATTAAGCGCTGTAAATAATTTGAGAAGGGGTGGGACAAGCAGAGGGGGGAATTGCTGAACTGAAAAATAAGTGACAGCCACGAAACGTCGCCTTAATAAAGCTAATTACGCCATTATTTAAGTCCGGGAGAGCAACTCGGAAAGTTTCCGATCAACGATTGCTTTTGCAAGCGCCCCGCGAAACAATCGATCCGGACAACGGGTATCACCCATCGATCGCTGAAGCTGCATCTGCTCCACTGTCTTTCTTTCTATTTTTTTTCTTCCCCTTTCCCAACCTGTCCTTTTTTTGTTTCTTGTTGGCGATGACGAAGGGCACCTGCTCGTCTGCCCCCCCCGCGAACAGAAAAAGGGAGCGCGGAGGGAAGGGGAGGCGGAGCATGGCTCTTGCCAAACAAACTTCTGTTTCAGTGACACAAAGAACTCCATCGCTATTTCAATCGGAGAGAACACAAGAGCCGCCTCAGCTTCTCTGACGTAAAATGGCAGCAGCTATTCAAATGAACATGCTGCAGTGGTGTTAAAGTTGAATAAGCTAATTTTGTGCCGTAGAACTATCGGGAACACGCGCCAAATCCTTGCAGAAGGTGAGAATTTGAAAGAAATATTATGCAGGTGAGCAGGGGTAGTTTGTGTCGCTGCAGAAGTATCGCAGATTCGAAGTTTTTGGTACTGGGTTGCTTTAGACCCCCCTTTCCATATCTTGTTTTTTCGCTTTCTCAGCTTCTATGAAATAATACAATAAACATCCCAATATTTTTATTTTTATCAAAAAGGATTCAATGATTTAATGAGAAATGGTGAAACTTTGTTCTCTCGAATTTTAATGCTCACAAAAGACCAAACTTAGCCTATGCACGCCGGTAGCCACTTGCTAAAACAAGCACTTGAGTCTGCCACCTTGGGCCAGAGATTAACAAAAATTTAACACTACTTGAAGTTTATGTCATTACCCAACTTTAATACACTACCCACTAACAAATATTTGGACATCTCTACAAACGACGATATCGTGTATCCGAATCGCACAGATCCGGATACACGCCATGCCCGTCACTGTTAAACAGCCTGTGGCAAACAACAACGCCATCAGTCGCACGCAAGGTGCCACGCAATTCGAAGCTCTCTGATTTTGAGAAAGGTTATAATCGTCGGGTACCACAGAAATGGCCGATCCATACGTGACATATTCAGCGAGCTGAGGTACCCACAGTCGACAGTGGCCTACGTGATTCGCAAGTGAAGGTAAGAGGGTGATTGTCCCGACCCGGCAGTCCCAAGAATCTGGGAGTTAGAGACCTACGAGTGTTGTCCAGAAACATTCGGAAGAACTGCACACAATCCATAGCCCACATCCGCGAGGTATTTCAACAGGCATCTGGAAGTGTCTTTTTGATGAATATCTTTCGTAAGGAAGCCCATTTGCTGTGTTTACATGCACGTACTGCCGCCCACAAACCTTTCATCTCCAAGTCCAACAGCACTGCGCGGCTAACGTGGTGTAAAGAACGTAGACAGTGGACCGTTGAACAGTGGAAACAGGTTCTCTGGAGCGACGAATCAAGGTTCATCCTCTACCGTGCGGAAGGCAAGGTCTGGGTTTGGAGTCAGCCTGGAGAACACCTCCTGTCAGAATGTATTGTGCCCACAGTGAAGTTCGGCGAAGGTGGAGTTATGCTGTGGGGGTGTTTCTCCTGGCATGGCTTGGGGCTCTTGGTCGCAATTTGTGGTGCGCTCAACGCAGAGGCCTATAGCACCATTTTGGATGGCCATGTGCCTTCCACATTGTGGTAGTTTTTCGGGGTAGACCCATGTTATTTCCAGGATGACCACGCCAGCTATCATGTTGCTACGTTCACCATGGCTTGGTATGATGGCAATGGGGTTAATCGATGGCCCGGCCTGCCCAGAGCCAGGACCTCAACCGTATCGAGAACCTGTGGGGCGAGTTGGAGTGTCTACTTAAGAGGTGCCCTCGCCGTTCGAAATCCATAAGGAACTCACTTTTCTTCTCCAAGCCCAGTGGAAAAAAATACCGCTAGCCGTCGTACAAGGACTAGTGGAGAGTATGTGGAGAGAGGGTCGAAGTCTGTAATCGCCGCTCGTGGATGCTTCACCAACTACTGAAGGTGAATAAATTTCGTTTTTCTTTTCTATCACAGTTGTTCAATTAATTGTTGGGAGATAGTGTAAAGTTCTAAGAAAGTGGGAAAGACAGAGATGTAAAAAATAAGTGGGAAATAACTAACAGCAATTCTCACATAACAAATAAAACAGATTCAGTACCTGGTAAAGTCATCACGGCTGGTAATTAGTTTGAATAAGGAGATGCAGTTCTCAGGTGAGCTGCTATAGTCACTAGAGATCTCCTTATAAACCAGACAGACCTTAATAGTTAAAATCAGTTCAGTTCCAGTAGGTGGTTGTCTCTCTTCTACTTTATTGGTCACCGCAATCCATAAATGTTCTATAGGATTTATATCCAGACTGTTGTCGACAGTCAAGTTGATGTTCTGTTGTTTCAGAGGAGATGTAATCAGCTTCCGTCATGCATAAAAATATTGCAATCGTAAACATCTTATATGCAAATATAACTTCTTCTGTAAGGAATCCAGATGTTTTCCCTGTTCGTCGTGGTGTTTGTGCAGAAGCTTCAGGAGCTGACAGAGGGTCCCATAACATTTGACGAAGGTCCTGATCACTGTGGAAAGTATGAACCGTTCATTACATCGCTTTCCTTTCGGCCGAGAAACCATCTGCGAAGGTTTTAAAACTGCTGTATGCATTATTCGTTTGTAAAAAAGCAAGTTACGCCCATTGTTCTGCTGACTTACGGATTGATATTTCTGAGCAAATTTCAGCCTGTGTGTGTGTGTTGTTCAACGTCATTTTAGGAGTTAGTCGTGATTTCTTTGGTGCTGTTCGCGATGAAAATTCAAATTCCTTACTTCTTGATACGGACATCATGCTTTAGTCTGTTTCTGCCGCAAGCAAGGCTGCTTTAATTTTTTTACAGAAACCCCTAGGAGAACTGATGACTGCTCGTCGTATGAGATAGTCGTTCCTAGACGTTGTTGTTTTTGGTTGACTCGATCGTTTCCTCGTAATATAATGTCACGATCACATTTAACTATGACATTATGCGCAGCTGTCCTGCTTACATACAGTTCTGTGCTTATTTGCCGTTCAGAATAACCTTCATCGTTTAGAACGACAATCTGCACTCTGCATTCACTACTCAAATCAGCTTTCTTACCTATACCAATTTCAGGAAAAACACCTGCCTACATGAATGCGTACACATACGAAACTGACGAAAAAACACTTTTAACCCTCTATAAATAGCAGCAGAAAGCATTTGACGCAATGACTCACCTATCTGATGCAATATCGTTATGATATTTTACGGTTGAGTGATTCACACCGTCTCGGTGGGGCTAGTCTTAAACTTTTGTTAATGACTAGGCAACAAAGACAATGCGTGGGGTATTGATGATTTTCAGAAGATGACACTTGGAGTAATTTCTGAAAATTTTGGGAACAATAAAATTCGATAAAGAAAGACTGTGTAGCCGAAGAGAGATTATAATTCAGCCCGAAAACAAAACGAGTCGTCAGTATAAACCGGAATTACCCTCGCCTATATCCTTCAACTAGTGTTCTATAGGTTATTTTCTACACATAAAATTTCCTTAAAAAAGTTTTTATCGGTTATTTTCTCGTGTATCAAGGCAACTGTCGCATAAACATAAAATCACAGTGAAATTCTATCTCCGACTGTAAAAATGTAGGTTTATAATCATTTTTTCCCTAACCCGGTAAAAGAACCGCGTTTTCACACAGTTCTGTAGAGAACAGATTAGTGACCGTATTTTAAGTTATTTTCTCGTTTACTAAAGAAACTGTCTCTTAACCGTGAAATCATAGTTCAGATTCATTTCCTAATTCTCTTTCCCCATCCGTAATTCGAAAGTATTCCTACTAACCGTAAGATTACGGTTAATGAGTATGGACAAAAAGATGACGGTTATTAACAGTAGTTTTACATCAAAATATTTAACAGTGTCGCTGGCAGCAAGTGATTTGTTAAATATGTTAAGAAAAACAAAAGCATGTGAAATGAGAGTAGTATGCATTCAGAACCATAAATAATTTACGGTGTAATGTAACCACTAACTGTAACTTTTAACCCTAACCGACATGCACACTTTCTCACGGGAAAAAAAAGGAAGATACCGACGTCACAATGACGT